>JAJOOD010000932.1:0-51687 GCA_029582525.1 Solanum tacnaense | reverse complement strand
GCTTTCCAAACATAACTGGAACTACTCCTGGATCATCCTGAGCTAGGAGTTATGACTGCTCAAAGTTGGTCAAAAACTCACTGATTTCCCACACTTAATCAAATTTCCAGATTCTGAACTTTTTCCAAAAGTGACTACTTCCAATTTCAAGCTTCTTCATATTCATTTTAAATTGTCGGATGTTACACAATTAAAACGAAATTACATAAAAACCCCTCATAGAACCTCATTATAAAGTCAACACAAAGTCATAGGCTCTTGCTTAACCTATCATTTTTTTTTCCGAGTCGTTACAACCTCCTACCATATAATGCTTCAAACGGTGCCATGGCAATACTTGAGTGGTAACTATTTTTGTAGGCAAACTCTATTGATGGAAGATGGTCATCCCAAATACCCTTGAAGTGAATCATACATGCCCTCAACATGTCCTCTAAGGTTTGAATGGTGCGTTCCGCTTGACCATCTGTTTAAGGGTGAAAAGCGGTACTAAGCTGAACATTGGTACCAAGCCCTTTTTGGAATGACTTCCAAAAGTGTGAAGTAAATTGAGCACCCGATCCGAAATGATAGATAAGGGAACCCCATGCAACTTCACTATCTCATTGATGCACAACCATGAGCCTCTTCCAAAATTTGCTCTCTTAAGCCATCAACATCCGGAACACATAGTCTACCTTGGTACCTAAGCACCCCATCTCCCCCTTAGGAGAAAGCCTCAACAGACTTGTTGAGTACCGATTCTTTCAAATCCATTAATATAGGATCAAGGTGTTGCTTGGACTTCACATCAACCACAAATGAAGATTCAAAACCATGATGAACCATGATACCACTCTTGGTAGAATCCACTAGTTGGACACCTAACCGGGCCAACCTATGCACATCACGAACTAACTCCTTCTCATCTTCTACATGAGCCACACTACCATGGACATTCGACTTAGGGCATCAACAACTACATTGGCTTTGCTGGGGTGGTAAAGGACACTCATATCATAATCCTTCAAAAGTTCTAACCACCTTCTTTGTTGGAGATTCAAATATTTTTCGCTAAACACATTTTGGAGACTCTTGTGGTCGGTGAACATATCAACATGCACCCCATATAGATAATGTCTCCATATTTTCAAAGCAAATACAACCGCCGCCAACTCAAGATCATGAGTTGGATAGTTCTTCTCATGTATATTGAGTTGCCTTGAGGCATAGGCAATTACTTTCCCATGTTGCATAAGGACACATCTTAAACCCACTCGAGAAGCGTCATAATATACTACAAACCCATCGGTAAGGTCAAAACCGGAGCAGAGGTGAGTTTATCTTTCAATTCTTGGAAGCTTTTCTCACAAGCTTCCGACCACACAAATTTGGCCTTCTTTTGGGTTAAGGCTGTCAATGGAGAAGCAATAGAGGAGAAACCCTCAACATACCTCCTATAGTAGCCGGTTAAACCCAAAAAGCTTCTAATATTGGTAGGAGTTAGAGGTCTAGGCCAACCTTTGACCGCATCCGTCTTCTTCGAATCTACCTCAAGACCCTTGCTAGACACAATATGACGAGGAAGGCAACCGAAATTAGCCAAAAATCATATTTACTAAACTTAGCATACAATTGGTTATCCTTAAGGACTTGCAACACAACTCTCAAATGGTCCATATGGTCACTTTCACTCTTAGAATAGATCAAGATATCGTCGATAAACACAATGACGAACAAATCGAGATACTTTGGAAAACCCTATTCATAAGGTCCATAAAAGCCACCGGGGCATTAGTTAGACCAAATGACATCACAAGGAACTCATAATGCCCAAATCTAGTTCGGAATGCCGTCTTGGGAATGTCAACCCCTCTTACCCTTAGTTGATGGTAACCCAAACGAAGATCTATTTTGGAGAAGTAGTTAGCCCCTTGAAGTTGATAAAAAAAATCATCAATTTTAGGGAGATGATACTTATTCTTTATAGTCACCTTGTTCAATTGACGATAGTCTATACACATTCTAAGGCACCCATCCTTTTTCTTCACAAACATTAATGGGGCACCCCATGGAGAGATGCTTGGTTGAATAAAACCCTTGTCTAACAAGCGCTTGAGTTGCTCCTTCAAGTCTTTCAATTCGGCTGGAGCCATTCTATAAGGAGGGATGGATATGGGTTGTGTATCCAGCAAAAGATTAATGCCAAAGTCTATTTCCCGTTTGGGAGGAATGCCGAGCAAGTCATCGAGAAAGACTTCGAGAAATTCACTCTCCACAGGGACCGATTCTAAAGAAGGGACCTTAGACTCAACATCCATAACCATAACAATATGATACATGTTCCCCTTGGAGATCATTTTCCTAGCTTTTAGATATGAAACAAATTGACCTCTAGGAATAGAATTCCCCCCTTTCCACTCTAAAATTGGCTCTTTTGGAAATTGAAATTTGACCACTTGGGTCCTACAATCTATTGAAACATAACATGTATGCAATCAATCCATGCCAAAAATCACATCAAATCAAATATGTCTAATTCTACCAAATCAACCAAAGTGACTTTATGAGACAAAGAAATAGGACAATTACTATAGACTCTTTTTGCCACTACCGAGTAACCAACCGGGGTAGACATCGAAAAAGGTTCTTCTAAAACATCGGGGAGTATTTGAAATTTTATAGCCACAAAAGGTATAACAAATGACAATGTGGCACCAGGGTCTAATAATGCATAAACATCAATGGAAAAGACTTGCAACATACCCGTTACAACATCCAAAGAGCTCTCTTGGTCGCCTCGTGATTGGAGAGCATAGAAGTGGTTCTTCTTGGGAGCATCGGAATTTGAACCACTAGGAGGGGCTTGCTTGCCCTCTATTCCTTGAACCTTTAGCATGGTACAATCTCTCTTCATATGACCGCTCTTTCCACAACTAAAGCAACCATCCATGCCAACTAAGCCCTTGCCATCATGCTTTTTTCCACAGTTGGCACAAGTAGGTCTGTCAAAATAAGAACCACCACTATTACCTCCTTGTGTCTTAGGGTTAGACACCCTATCTCCGTTTCCCTTTGGGGCACTTGAAGAGCCTTGATTGGTAAACCTCTTCTTGAACCTTGGTTTACCTTGAACCTCAGATTTACCCTTTGAAGAATTTCCATCATTGACCCTTGCCCTCTTTACCTCTCTATTCTTCTTCCTAAGCCTTGTATCCTTAACTTGTTGAGCATATACCATTAAACTTGAAATGTCCATATTGTCATGAAGCATCGCCGCACGACATTCTTCCTCAATCGAGTCGAAAACCCCCGTCATAAATCGTCTCATCTCATCCCTAAGATTAGACACCAAAGATGGGGCATATATGTACAACTTAGTGAATTTCAAGGAGTATTCTTGGACACTCATACCTCCTTGACGAAGGTTGATGAACTCCTTAACTTTGGCTTCCCTCTTCTCACGGGGAAAGAACCTTCCAAGAAAAAGTTTCTTGAATACTTCCCAACTTATGGGACCCGACCTTATAGCCCTATTATCCTTCCATTGCATCTACCATACTTGGGCCACAACCTTCAATTGCTACCTGGCTAGTTTGGCTTTCTTAATAGAAGTCATCCCCATTGCTTCCACAATCTTGTAGACCTCTTCCACAAACTCTTGAGGATCTTCATTCACCTTGGAACCAAAGAACATATGAGGGTTCATTCTTGTGAAGTATCTCAACCTTGAAGCCATCGTACTCACATTAGGATTCACACGGGGCCCAACTTCCCGATTAGCTTGTGCTGTCATGGCTTGGGCATACGTTGTCATGAATTGAGTCAATGTTTGGAGAGCTATCCTTATTTCCACATTAGTCATATCCCCCTCATCATTAGGAGCTTGAGGAACTTAAGGCTCTTGAGGACCTTGGGGAGGAACTGCCTCATTCACAATCTTTTCTTCCTTTCTTCTTGCATTTCCTCTTCTAGTATTCATATCCTATATACACAAGAAAAGAGTTAGGAAAAGGACTTCAAAGAGTTAAAACTCTAAAGCATGACTAAAGAGTAATGAAAGAAAGGAAAGTTCCTAAACATATTATATCCTCTCATTCATAAGTGTGGTGCGCTTCACACTCATGAACAAGACTTTACTAGACATAGTTCATGAAACATCAATCCTAGAATCATTCTAAACCTTGTGCTTTGATTACTAAGTTTGTCACGACCCAGGGGTACCCCCTAGACATAACAAGGCATACTTGACCCCAAAGGGGTAGCATACAAGCCCTTAGCATAATCATACACATAAGTCATAGAATAATGCGAAAATAATTTAAAACTTTACGATCGAAGTCAACTTCTCTTTCATAAACAAAAATAGAATCTAGACCTTGTCTCAATCATCATCTAGTAAAATGGAGAGTACAAATAGGGTCAAAAGCCCTTTACATCAACAAAGTCTCAAAATAGGAAATACAATAGAAACTAAGAAATGATAACATCTTGTCCTCGAACTTGAGGACTCACCAAGACTAGGGAATAGTCAACTCAAGATTCACTTAAAGGAAGAAGTATGTCTTAATGACCGGAACCTATACTCATAGTAAAAAGTAGAAATATGGGTTAGCACATAAAGTACTAAGTATGGAAGCTATGCACAAAATCATTGAAACCTGCAAAAAGGGACATTTAGTTGAAAACATGCCTTTATCTAGTTTGAAAACCATTATGCACATATACAAAGAAACATAAGTCATACAAACATACAAGCAACCCAAAGTCATACTAGTGCAATGCAAACGAAAGATACCATAACCCTTCCAAATGCTAAGTATCATATTTAGATCACTAATAACATACATATCTTACTTTTGGTTCATCCATAATCAACATACATAAGTAAGGAGACATTCATGATCATAATTTGTAACAAGTAAATACAACTTTAACATTCATACATAACATACATATATAATTCATAAGTCTTTATAACATAAGAGAACCTTACCACAACCTCTCTTAAAGTCCACTTGTGCAATGTATGGGTGAAGTCCCATACCCCCACTCATACTAAGTAGTACCTCTTAAAAAGTCATAATTAAAGTCCATGTTCTTACCATAGTTCATATTCGTATTATATAGGGATAATAACCTTAATCGACATAGACCATGTGAGCTACATGAAATTTGGTGTTCTACCCCCACACCGAAAAGAGGTGTCCTACTTGCGTAAGGTAGGACCTATATAATAGCTTTTAGGTGGATCCACTAGCTAAGACCTATGTAGGCACATAGTTATGGGACATGGAGATTGCTACTAGAAACCCAGACTTCTTACGTAAAAGGTTTCCATCTCATGAGATTACATATATAGGGAAGCCGGACTTTCTAACGTAAAAGCTCCCTTCTCACTTTCATATCCTCTTGGTGCTAAGTATAATTTCCTTTAAGTATTTACTTAAGTTTAGGTTAATGAAAGAGTGCACTAGGCACTCAAACCAACATACATCATAATAGCTCAAGATTCATTAGGTGAGAATGCCCCTTGCAACCTTAGAATCATCAACATGTGAGTAAACCTTTCGCATAATATTCATAGTGTGTTCATGAGAATGGCCTTTCAATTCACATAACAAGCTTAACATAAACATACATACATACTTCATACATAATCTAGTGCTAAGGTATAGGGAAGAAGAATCTTGCATCAATACCACAATTACACATTAGCCATAGGTTCATCACTATATAAGTGAATCACAAGTTCATATACAATCTTCATCAACATATATAAACCCTAGTTATTTCCCTTAAATGCTTAGAATCAAGATCAACCCTAATTGCAAGAATCACAACACTAGATAGGGAAATTTCATGATTCAACAACATAATAAACATAAACATAATCAATTGACAAGCTTACATGATCAATCAAATCATACCCTAGTTCACAATTTAGGAAGAAGGGGAAATCATGGGTCCAAGGGAGATTTTCATCAAAATCCAACAATACTTCAACATTCCCATCATAAATCATCATAATCAACCATAACAAACCATAATTAAACAATGGAAAACGTTTTGGAAGAAGACCCATTTCATAGATTGAAAACCCTAGGTTTGGGGGATTCGGAAACATAATTTGAAGGAGATTCTTGGGTGATAGTTACCCAAGAATGAAAAGCATACATACCTCAATTAAGAATCACCACGAATTTTGGGGAAGAACCTTGAAAATCTACAAACCCTAGCTCCAATGGCTTGTTCTTCTTCTTTGAGTTTAGAGAGAGAAATATTGAGAGAGGAGGGAGTTTTTGATTTCAATTTGGGTGTTTGTGAATAATGACCAAGTCTTGTGAAATTTGACTTCAAAACAACCTATATACTTCCCCTAAAAATACCCAAAACACCCCCACTTAATTGGACAAAAAAGCAAATGACCAAGTTGACCCTCATTTAAGGGTCCCAGTCAGGCACCACGACCCACCATCACGAGTTGTGGTGTGGACCACGACCCGTGGTCCCCCTCATGGAGTTGGGACAGTAGCCACCATTTTGGAGCATAAAGCTTCTTTGGCCAAATCACTTTCACGGGCACCTTCACGAGTCATGAAGTGGGCCACGATTCGTTGTCCTGCTCGTGAAGGGTGAGGTAGTAGCTAAGTTACCTCATGAACCCAAGCCCCCATGCCTAAGTATCCTTCACAAAGAGTTCCACGAGCCATGGTCCCTTCCGTGAAGTTGAGGCAGTGGCTTGGTTTTGGGTGGCCATTATTTCCAAGGGCAAGTAATCTTCACGAGCCCCCTTCATTAGCTGTGGTGAGGACCAAGATCCGTGGTCCCCCTCATGAAGGGTGAGGCAGTGTGCCTTGGCTAGGTGCAGCCTTGGCCTTTGGCTTTTGGCTTGGCCCCTTTACCTTGGCACTTGCCTCTTGGCTCTGACCCTTCTAAACTTCATTTCAACCCTAAATGACTTATTAACATTCGGGGATTTATTTTATGACTTTTAACCTTATGTTTAGGCTTTAGTTTAACCTATCATTTTACGGGGTGTTATAAGAATAGGGGTACAAATGCTACTCCTATTACTTGGGATTACTTTAGTGAAACTTTTTTGGATAGGTTCTTCCCAAGAAAGTTAAGTGAAGCAAAGGCTCATGAGTTTATGAACTTAAGGCAAGGTAGCATGACACTCCAAGAGTATGGACTCAAGTGCACCTAACTCTCCAGGTATGCTCCTCAAATGGTTGCTGATTCCGGGGCTTAGATGAATAAATTTCTTTATGGGGTGTCAGACTTGGTGAAAACAGAGTGTAGAAATGCCATGTTATTGCAAGATATGAGCATCTTTAGGCTCATGACTCATGCTCAGCAGGTTGAGGGAGATAAGTTTAAGGAACAAGCTAAGGAGAACAAGAAGGCTAGGACTGGGAACTATGAGTATTCTCAGCAGAAGTCGGGTGCTGGAAATCGCTCGCAGGGTAAGCAAATTTTTTTAGCCCCAGCCCCTTCATCAGCTTCTGTTCCATCCTCCAAGTACAGACATGATCAGAAAAGTAGGGCATCAGGCTCTAAGTCTTAGGGGAGTGTTTCAGGTACCAAAACCTACCCAACTTATCCTAAGTGTGGTAAGAACCATCCGGGTGAGTGCCTCACATGAAGGGAAGGATGCTTTGGGTGTGGTCAGTCTGGTCACAAGTTGAGGGATTGTCCTTCTAAACAGGGTGAAGGAGGTAATAATGGTAGAGCTCGGTCTACAACTTCAGCAGTACCAGCAGGTCACCTAATTTAGCAGGGTAACTCATCTGGTACAGGTGCGGTCAGCGTCAGAATAGGCTCTATGCTCTTTAGGCTCGCTAGGATCAGGAAAATTCTCCTGATTTAGTCACTGGTACATTACGAGTCTTTAATTTTGATGTTTATGCATTGTTAGATCCAGGGGCTACTCTTTCCTTTGTTACTCTTTTCTTAGCAGTCAAGTTTAATGTTAATCTAGAAACACTCTCAGAATCCATCTCAGTCTCTACTCCAGTCGGTGACCCATTTATAGCTAGATGGGTATACATAAATTGCCTTGTCACAGTCTCTCAGAAAGTCACCTCAGTAGATCTTGTAGAGTTAGAATGGTAGACTTCGATGTCATTTTAGGCATGGATTGGTTACATTCTTGTTATGCCTCAGTCGATTGTAGAACTAGTATTATTCATTTTCAGTTTCCAGACAAACCAATCTTAGAATGGAAGGGTAGTAGCTTAGTGACTATGGGTCGATTCATTTCTTACCATAAGGTCAGAAAGATGATTTCTAAGGGTTATCTCTATCATCTAGTTCCGAAACCCCAACTCTTGAGACAGTTCCAATTGTTAATGAGTTTCCAGAAGTGTTTCCAGAAGTCTTCCTGGAGTTCCTCCCAAAAGGGAAATCGACTTCGAAACAGATCTCCTTCCAGATACCCAGCCTATTTCTATTCCTCCTTACAGAATGGCTCCAGAAGAGCTTAAGGAATTGAAAGAGAAGTTGAAAGACCTTCTAGATAAGGGCTTCATCAGACCTAGTATTTTGCCGTGGGGTGCACCAATGTTGTTTGTGAATAAGAAAGATGGTTCTCTCAGAATGTGCATTGACTATAGGTAGTTGAACAAGGTCACAATCAAGAGTAAGTACCCTATCCCTAGGATTGATGACTTGTTTGACCAACTTCAGGGTGCTAGTCATTTCTCTAAGATAGACCTCAAATCCGGTTATCATCATCTCAGAGTCAAAGATAGTGACATTTCAAAGAAAACCTTCCGAACTTGGTATGGTCATTATGAATTTGTAGTTATGTCATTTAGACTAACCAATGCTCCTGTAGCTTTCATGGATTTGATGAACAAAGTGTTCAAGCAGTATTGGACTTGCTCGTTATCGTCTTTATTGATGATATACTCATTTACTCTAGGAATGAAGAGGAACATGTGAGTCAATTGAGGGTTATTATGCAGACTCTCAGAGATCGCTAGTTATTCGCTAAGTTTAACAAATGTGAGTTTTGGTTGCAATCTATTGCTTTCCTTGGTCATATTGTGTCTAGCGTAAGAATCCGAGTGGATTCACAGAAAATAGAAGTAGTGAAATAATGGCCCAGACCTACCTTTCCTGCAGATATCAGAAGTTTTGTTGGGTTTGGCTGGTTATTACAGAAGGTTCGTGGAAGGATTTTCATCCATAACCTCTCTATTAACTAAGTTAACTCAGAAAAAGGTTAAGTTTCAGCGGTCAAATGATTGTGAGAAAAGCTTCGCAGAATTGAAATCTAGGTTGACTACAACTCCTATTTTGACTCTACCAGAAGGTTCAGACGATTATGTTATCTATTGTGATGCATCCAGAGTTGGCCTAGGTTGTGTGTTGATGCAACGAGGTAAGGTTATAGCTTATGCTTCCAGAAAATTTAAGGTGCATAAGAAGAACTATCCGACTCATGACCTCTAGCTTGCAGCAGTGGTGTTTGCACTTAAAATTTGGAGACACTACTTGTATGGTGTTCAAATAGATGTGTTCACAGACCATAAGAGCCTTCAATAGGTGATCACCTAAAAAGAGTTGAATCTTCTCTAGAGGAGATGGCTTGAGTTCCTCAAGGACTATGACATGAGTGTGCATTACCATCCTGGTAAGGCCAACGTAGTAGCAGACGCTCTCAGCAGACTATCTATGGGAAGTGTAGCACATGTTGAGGAAGAACGAAAAGAGCTAGTAAAAGATGTTCATAGGCTTGCTCGCTTGGGAGTTCGCCTTATGAGCATATCAGATAGGGGTGTGACGGTTCAAAATGGGTCAGAATCTTCATGGGTAGCGGAGGTTAAGAAAAAGCAAGACAGTGAACCAATCTTGCTTGAACTTAAGGGTGGAGTCCACCAACAAAGAGTTGAGGTTTTCTCCCAAGGGGGAGATGGTGTACTTTGCTATTAGGGTCGATTATGTGTTCCTAGGTGGGTGAGTTGAGACAGCGTATTCTGGTAGAAGCCCATAACTCTAGATATTCTATTCATCCAGGCACCACTAAGATGTATCGCGATCTGTGGGAAGTCTTTTGGTGGAATGGTATGAAGAGGGATATAGCAGATTTTGTGGCTAAGTTCCCCAATTGTTAGCAAGTGAAGGTAGAACATCAGAAACCAGAGGGGTATGACTCAAGAGATCGACATTCCTACTTGGAAGTGGGAACTGATCAACATGGACTTCATTACAGGGTTACCCCGTACTCGCAGACAACATGACTCCATTTGGGTGATAGTTGACAGAGTTACCAAGTCTTCTTGCTTTTTGGCGGTTAAGACTACAGATTTGGCGGAGGACTATGCCAAGCTTTACATTAATGAGATATTCAGGTTGCATGGGTTTCCTTTGTCTATTATCTTGATAGAGGTCCTCAATTTACCTCTCATTTGTGGAAGTCTTTTCAGAGAGATCTTGGTACCCAGGCTAATCTTAGTATAACATTTCATCCGCAGACAGATGGTCAGGTAGAGCATACCATTTAGACCTTAGAGGACATGTTGAGAGCTTGCGTGATCAACTTCAAGGGAAATTGGGATGATCACCTTCCTCTTATTGAGTTCGCCTACAATAATAGCTACCATTCCAGTATTCAGATGGCACCTTATGAGGCATTGTATGGGCGTAGATGCAGATGTCCTGTTGGTTGGTTTGAAGTAGGTGAAACAACCTTGGTAGGGCCAGATTTAGTCCATGATGATATGGAGAAAGTGCAACTCATTAGAGATAGACTTAAGACAACCCAGAGTCGCCAAAAGTCTTATGCAGATATAAGGAGAAGGGAACTAGAGTTTAAAGTTGATGAGTGGGTTTTCCTGTAAGTATCACCTATGAAAGGGGTGATGAGATTCGACAAGAAAGGGAAGCTTAGTCTTAGATATGTAGGCCCTTACAAGATCTTGAAAAGGATTGGTAAAGTGGCTTATGAGTTAGAGTTGCCAGCATAACTAGCAGCAGTACATCTGGTCTTTCACATTTCGCTTAGGAAGAAGTGCGTGGGTGATCCAGCATCCGTAGTACCATTAGAGAGTGTGGCTGTGAAAGGCAGTCTTTCTTATGAGGCTGTACCGGTTGAGATTCTTGATCGTCAGGTTAGAAGGTTGAGAAACAAGGAAGCCGCTTCAGTCAAGGTTTTGTGGAGGAGTCAATCCATAGAGAGAGCTACTTGGGAAGCAGAAGCAGACATGAAGTCCAAGTATCCTCACCTTTTTCCTTCCGATTCCACTACAGCTTGATGTAATAGTTCCTCTTCCATTTTCCAGTCATTCATGCATGAATTCAGTGTTAGTATCATGTTCCTTCAATTTGTACTTGCATATTCAGCGTATTTTCATGTTCTTGGAACTCAGATCAGTCAGAAAATCAGTTTTCAGTGTTTAGTGGTAGGGTTGCAGTTCCTTCCCTCCATTTTAGCTAGTTTAGTCTTCATTCAAGGATGAATGCTCCCAAGGGGGAGATAATGTAACACCTCGAAAACCAGACGTAGAATTATTTTGCAGAAGTTACCTGAAGCAGTGAACCACGATAGGGTTCACATACCGTGACAGGGACCACGGTCCGTTGACCTACCCATGGTGGGGAGTTGGACTCCACTAGGCCCATGAATCAGACCACGGGACCCTTCACGGATCGTGGTCTTCAAGACGGGCCATGGGGGCATCCGTGAAGGCCAGCCAGTAAGCCCTCAGACCTGAGCCTCCAGACCATCAACCCAAGTGAGGACCACGGGGACCTTCACGGTCCGTGGTCCTCCACACGAGCCGTGGTAGGGGCTCATGGACTAGACCCCAGAACCCCAACTCCTGCACCAAGACCACGACCCACTTCACGGTCCGTGGTCCCTTTCATGGTCCGTGGAAGTGGCTGTGGTCAGCCTCATCTGCAACTTAAGTCAAGGGTCTTTTGGTCTTTTCCAAATTTATTGGACCTCTAAACTACGTCGTTTTAATCCTAAACTATGTTGTTTTGATTAGTTTTAGCCTAGAAACATAACTAGAACTTACCTAAGTTAAATAATTAATTAAAACTTAGAAAATTAGAACGTAAAAAGGAGAAAGAGTCGACCAACCCTAGCTCAAGAATGCAACAAGGTTTTCATCAGTTCCAGCTCCGAAATCGAAATATTTCTCCATGGAATTCGTCACCAGGTATGTGGGATTTCACTAGTGGGTTCCTTTCGCCCATAAGGTCCCTAGATTTCAGTCAGACTTTTGATTCCCTACTATTAATTAGACCTAGGGTTTCTAGAACTTCAGCAGATTATCATGAATTAGTTAGTTTAATGTTTCGAATCAGATTATCATGTTATTACTTTGTTTCTTGCATGAATTTTAGAATCCTAACTTTTTATTTCTTTAGTTCTTGAATTACACATGCTATGTCAGATATTTCAGCTATTTGAGATATACATGCCTCAGTTTTGAATGTGTCTTTATCAATATATAAATGTACATTCTCAGTTTGCACGTCAGTTTTGAGCTATCTAGTATATTACATAAAATCAGTCATAATGAGTCAAATCATTTAATCTATTGGGAGTAGCATAATACCGAGCTGGGCTAGGGTCAGTCACCCACATAGTCCCAGAACTATGAGCCACGTAGGTTGTAAGTCCCCTTTGTGGGCAACATTTTAGTGATCACGCCAGAATGCCTCTATACCTCTGGCAGGGTATATTGGGTCCTCTTGATGGGGTGTATACATTAGACTCCATATTTAGCTCATGTGGTTTTATTATCGGTTATTAGTAGTTCTCATAGTTCAGTCAGACTCCATTGCGTTGACCACATTTTAGCACAGTCAGTATTCAGTCTCAACATGTTATAAATTTGGTCATTACATTCAGTTAGTTTAGTATTCAACATCTATATCACGTTTAGATTATAATCTTGCTATATGGTTTGGTTCAGTTATGTTATTGTTCAACTTTATTCTATCATGCAAGCTCAATACCTTTCAAGTAATCACGCATACTCTTCGCTACATCTTCTTGTGATGTAGGTTCAGGTTCTCAACATCCAAATCACGCATAGATCCGTTCCCGATCTTCATTTTGATAGCTACATTGGTGAGTCCTCATTCTTCTAGGACAATAGTCATGTTATGTTTCATTTTAAGTCTTTTAGTTTCAGTTTTGCTAGACTTAGCTGGGGCATGTCCCAACAGTTCTAGTCAGTTAAAGGCTATTTTAAGACATAGTTAGTTTCAGCTTAGTATTTGAGTTTGATATCTCTTTTGTAATAAAACTCTCAGATTTCATATATTCAGTTTAGTGTATGGGTATTCCCCATCATTTCAGATTTACTTCATGTTTTAAAATTCCGCATTAGTTTGATATTCTTAGTATGCTTATGATTATGCCAGCAGGGTTAGCTTGGGGTCACTCGTGATCCTAGGTCCCGTGTCCGTGTCTCAGAGGTAGCTCAGGTCGTGACAAAGGCTTACCCCCACAATGAATAATAATGAACTATGGCTTCTCAAGAATGCACTACTTAGTGTGGGTGGGGTTATGGGACTTCATCCATGCATTGCACAAGTAGGCTTTGAGAGTAGTCATGGTGTATTCCTTTATGTGATAATGATTTATGAGATGAAATATGCTAATGATGATACTACTAAGTATGTTGATATGAAGGCTAAATGTGATGAAGTATGCTTAATGTGGATTGTTGCTATGAGTTTCTTTCCTTGATATGACTAGTTAAATGTGAATGTTCCTTGTTTATGAGTAGGAACTAAGGATGACATCAAAGAATCGTAAGTATGATAATGGTGGCCCAAAAGTAGTACTTAGTATGAGTGGTATTATGGGATGCCATTCATACATTGCACAAGTATAACTTAGGGTTATTCATGAGATGGTTCTATTTGATATGATGATGTAAGTATTGACTATGATGGTATGAACTATGAACTATGACTACTCAAGAAGATTTACTTAGTATAGATGGGGTTATGTGACTTCATCTATGCATTGCACAAGTAGACTTCGAGGGTGCTTATTGTATGTTTTATTATGCTATGATGATATATATGTTGAATATGCTTATGTCTTATATTTTTACACTAATGTTCATGATGATTCTCAAACTTGGCATATAACATGGTTTTCAATAAAAATGTCCTTTTTAGAATGTTTTAAAGGTTTTTATGCATGGCTATCATACTTGGTGCATTTTTGTGCTAACCCATATTTCTTCTACATTTTTCACAAAATGTAGGGTTTGGTGATATTGGCTTCCATCCTTGTGGATAGGTTCATAGTGGAAGATATGGTGAGTCCTCATAGTATATGAGGGCTTGACCATCATATCCTTTACATTTCATTCTTTTATGTTTAGAGCTTTTTTATGGACTGCGTCCCAAAGTTTTAGTCTTATGGTTGTAGATGGTTTGAGACAAAGTATAGACTTCCGCTCATGTTTATTAAAGTCTTTGATTGTAAAAGAAAAAGTTTTAAATTCTATACCATTTTCTTATGTCTTATGTTATGAATTCTATGAGGCTTGTATGAAGCTCTTCGCAGTCTTGTACGCCATGTCACATTCGGGATGTAGGCTCAGGTCGTGACAAACAAGGTATCAAAGCACAAGATTTTGGGATGGTTATAGGATTGTCTCAAACTTCTAGTAAAGTCTTGTTCATAGTGTGAAGAGCACCACATTTATGAATAGGAGGCTATTGGATGTTAGTAAAATCTCACTTCTTCATTCTCCAAGTTATGCCATAGAGTTTAACTCTATCAGATCTCTCTCCTACTCCTTATCCGATGGTCTTTAGGATATGACCACTTGAAGGGCTCATGCTATAAGGATCGAGGGAGAAAAGGTTAGTAGTGATGCCAATTATATCTATATGACTAGATGAGACTTGATATGATAGGTTTAAATGATATCCTTTAGTATAAATGAGTTGTATTATGGTTATGTGTGTTTGCTGGTAGAACCCGACTTAGTAATGATGAGTTTTATGGTGTGTTTGAGTATTTGATGAAATAGGATATTTAAGTGGTCCCTAGAGATGTTGAATGTGTGGACTCCTTTAAAGTAGGGTAGAAATGTAATTCTCCATGGTTTAGAATCACCTTGTGTGATGGATGTGAAAGTTGAGTGATAACTTGGGCCAACCTTAGAAGTTGAAAGAAATGGTGCTTAGAAAGTCCGTGTAGCTTTACTACCAAGGGGGAGATAATGTGCTTAGATAGCAAGGTCATTGAGTGTTCTAGATGTTCATGATTTGGATTGGCTTGAAATTCTCACCTTGAGAGGTGTAGTGAGTTTTAAAAATTTAGTCCCGGTTTGGTAGGCTCATATGAGATCTTGAGTGGTGTTGGTAAGGTTTCTTGTGAACAAGAGTGCTTAAATGGGAACCTCTCTAATTTAGAAGTTCTAGTAGAGTTCCTAGATCAGCAAGTTAAGAAATAGAAGAGTGAGGGAATTGTTTCCATGAAAATGTTGAGGAAATGTATTTTAGTAAGGGTTTTAGTTGAGGGTGCTACTTTGGAGGCCAATGGACTATGAGAAGTCCCGATATCCTCATTCTCTTCCTTTTATTCCTATTCAAGCTTGAGACATAGAGTTCCTTGTGGCTTGTTTCAAGTTTTGGAGTCATGTGTGATTTATGTGTTTCCATGACCTCCTTATGATTATGCATGTTCTTGATGAATTCATGGTTAATGAGAAAATGGTATTTTATGATTTATATATTCCTCATGTTGATATGCATTTAGTATGAGTTGCCCATATGCTTCACGAGACAATTAATAAACATGCCGTAATGTGCTTTTGAGAGTAATTGTATAATTGGCTTCATGTTATTGTGATGAACATGTTTTGAGTTGGAGAAGGTTGTTCCTCCTATGAATGTTGAAATGTTAAGTTTTCATGCATAATGGGTTGTTATATGTAGTTCCTACTTCCTTGTGTTGCATTGAGTATGTTGAGATGAAATTGAAGTTTTCTCCTTTGAATTGTGCCTTATTTTGATGTTTCATGCATGATGGGCTTCTAGTCTTGAGTCTTTAATTCCTAGAAGTGCTTAGAAATGTCATTCGAGGAAGAATGTTCCCAAGGGGAGATAATGTAATACCCCAGAAACTAGTAGGTGAAACTAGGGCCTTACGTTAGAGTTTTAGAGTTTGATGTGAGGTTTAGAATTTGTAAAATAGTTTCACAAACTTAGGATGAAGAGTTTAGGGGTTAAACGTTAAGTTATGACCCCCAAGGACCAACCAAGGGTCCTTGAGGAGGACCCTAAAGCCTAACCCCCAAGCCTCCCCAAATCTGCCAAGGCTGCCCTAAAAGGGCTACCTACGGATGGCACCTACGGCTAGTTGGTGGACCCATGCCCCATAGATGGGGGTCATGGGTCAAGCCTTCAAAATCAAGCTACAGGCCATGACCTACGAACCTGCAGAATGGCCAGTAGGCTGACCTATGGACCATAGGTCCCAGGCATAGGTCATGCCTGCAGAATCTGCCAAGTCTCAGCCATGGGATGGGCATATTTGGTAATTCCTTTTGAGGTTAGTTTGAAGTGAGGTCGTTTTATATTGTTTATATAGACTTATATAAGTACTTTTAAGTCATTAACCACCTCATATACTTCATAAATATCAACTATCCAAATCATAACCACCTTTACCCCCGAAGTCTTCTCCCAAACACTCCATTGAAGAAGAAGAAGAAGAAGAAGATCAAGTTAGGGCTTGAAGGAGGGGGAATTCTCATACGATTTTGGTTGGATTTCTTCATCTAAGGTATGTTAGTCTTGATTCATGGTAAGGTTTCTTCCATGGAGCCCTCAAACTTTCAATTTCAAAGATGAAAATTCTCCAAAACCTAGTGTTTTTACTTCAAGTCATGGATTCTTCTTTAAAACGTTTTCAATGATTTAACTATCATATATTAAGATTGAATTACTATTTTATGGTGGTTTTATGATAAAATCTCCCATGAATTCCCCATAGCCCTAATTTAAGACTATGTGGGTGAATTGTAGTAAGGTGAATGCTATGAAATTGTTCTTATAGTAGTTTAAATACTCGAATCATGTTATTATCCATGCCTAATTGTAGTATTTCTAGGTGTGTTGGTGAATTATGATTCATGGTCCTTTAAGGGTAAAATGTGAGATTTGTATAATCATGATGCTTATGTACATGCTTTGTGAATATATTGAAAGTAATGTGATCATGACTATAATGTTATGGTATGGTTGTTGAAAGGCTATTCTCACATACACACACTAATGAATGAATAATGAATGAATGAAGTTTCTATGATTATGTTAATGGTGATGTGTTGATTGAAAGGCTATTCTCAATTGTACACTAATGAATGATAATGACATGTTGTGAAAGTTTTTTCTCACTATATGGGGATTCTTAGTTGAAAGGCTATTCTCATCTTTGACTCTATGATATATCTTAATGAATGAATGTTGGGATTGAGATGAATGCTCATCCATGAGTTGAGGCGGGGTATCTAGTAACAATCTCTATATCCCATTTTAATGAACTAAAGAAATGAATGTCAAGTACTCCATGGGGAATAATGCTAAGCACTGAGTAGATATGGATTGAGATGGATGCTCATCCGTGGTTTGAGGTGGGGTATCTAGTAGCAATCTCTTAAGATGGATGCTCATCTGTGAGTTGAAGCGGGGTATCTAGAAGCAATCTCCCTATCCCATAACTATGTGCCCACATAAGTTATTAGCTAGTGGATCGACTTAAGCTAAATTAACGGTCCTACCTTTGGCAAGTAGGAATCCTTTATTCGGTATGGGTAACACCGGAATTCCATGATTTGCTCACATGGTCTATGTCGGTTAAGGCTTACCCCCACAATGAATGATAATGAACTATGGCTTCTCAAGAATGCACTACTTAGTGTGGGTGGGGGTATGGGACTTCATCCATGCATTGAACAAGTAGGATTTGAGAGTAGTCATGGTGTGTTCCTTTATGTTATAATTATTTATGAGATGAAATGTGCTTATGATGATGCTACTAAGTATGTTCATATGATGGCTAAATGTGATGGAGTATGCTTAATATGGATTGTTGCTATGAGTTGCTTTCCTTGATATGACTAGTTAAATGTGAATGTTTCTTGTTTATGAGTATGAACTAAGGATGACATTAAAGAATGGTAAGTATGATAATGGTGGCCCAAAAGTGGTACTTAGTATGAGTGGTATTATGGGATGCCATTCATACATTGCACAAGTATAACTTAGGGTTATTCATGAGATGGTTCTATTTGATATGATGATGTAAGTATTGACTATGATGGTAAGAACTATGAAGTATGACTACTCAAAAAGCTTTACTTAATATAGATGGGGGTATGGGACTTCATCTATGCACTGCACAAGTAGACTTCGAGGGTGCTTATGGTATGTTTTATTATGGTATGATGAGCTATATGTTGAATATGCTTATGTCTTATGTTTTCACACTAATGTTCATGATGATTCTCAAACTTGGCATATAGCATGGTTTTTAATAAAAATGTCCTTTTTAGCATGTTTTAAGGGTTTTTATGCATGGATATCATACTTGGTGCATTTTTGTGCTAACCCATATTTCCTTTACATTTTTCACAAAGTGTAGGGTTTGGTGATATTGTCTTCCGTCCTCGTGGATAGGTTTATAGTAGATCAAGAAGAGAATATATGGTGAGTCCTCATAGTATGCGAGGGCTTGACCATCATGTCCTTTACATTTCATTCTTTTATGTTTAGATCTTTTGTATGGGTTGCGTCCCAAAGTTTTAGTTTTATGGTTGTAGATGGTTTGAGACAAAGTATAGAGTTCCGCTCATGTTTATAAAATACTTTGATTGTAAAAGAAAAAAGTTTTAAATTCTGTACCATTTTATTATGTTTTATGTTATGAATGCTATGAGGCTTGTATGAGGCTCTTCAGAGTCTTGTATGTTGTGTCACGTCTGGGGTGTAGGCTCGGGTCGTGACATGATTATTAGAAATGGTGAGTTTCATGCATAATGGGTTGTTAGATGTAGTTCCTACTTCCTTGTGTTGAATTGATTGTGTTTGAGATGGAGTGAAAGTTTCCACCTTTGAATTTTTGCATTATTTTGATGTTGCATGCATGATGGGCTGCTAGTTTGAGTCTTTAATTCCGTAAGATGTCTATATCATCATTCGAGGATGAATGTTCCAAAAGGGGAGATATTGTTACACTCTGGAAACTAGTAGGCTAAACTAGAGCTTGACGTGAGGGTTAAGTCATAAATAACCCCCAGTACTCAATATATAAGTTTTCGGGTTAGACGTCAAGGTACGACTCCACAAGGACCAACCACGGGTCCTTGAGGAGGACCCTTCAAAACAGCCCCAGAAGCTACCTGAGCAGTCACCCACGGAGGGGACCCACACCTTGTGGGCCAGGCCACGCCTCATGGGGGAGGGGCATAGGTCAAGCTTGAAAAACAGGATCTCTGAACACCGACCCACGCTTCACCAGCATGGACTGTGGGTCCAACCATGGTCCATCTGTGAGGGGCCGTGGGTAAGGCCTGAAACTGCCTTTTGGCAGTTAAGTGTAGGGGCATTTTAGGATTTTCCAGTTTTAGTTAATATTAAGTGATGTCATTTTACACTAAATTAGGTTAACAATTTAATTATTTTAGACCCCCAAATTTAGTCATCTTCCTCATTATTCCATTATCCTAAATCAAAACCAACTTTTCCCCAAATATTCTCTCTCTAGAACTTCAAGGAAGAAAAAGAAGGAAGTTGGAGCTAGGGTTGAAGGAGCAAGGTTTTCTTCTCAAATTCATTGGATTTCATAGCTAAGGTATGGTAGTTCTTCATCCATGGATAAAATCCATCCATGGAGCCCCTTCAAAAACCCCAATTTCAAAGCTAGAAATCCCAAAAGTTAGGGTTTGACTTCAATCTCATAGATTCCTTTCAAATTCATTTTTAATTATTGAATTATGCTTTATTATGTATATATTGATGATTTTATATGGTTTTATGGTGAATCCCCCAAGAATCTATGAATTCCCCTATTTTTCCAATATGGATCTCAAAGTGTGGATATTGATTGATGCAAGTAGAATATGATAGAATTATGCACGTAGTAATTGAACTACTTGAATTATGTTATCAACCATGTCTAATGTACTAATTATAGATGTGTTGATGGAATATGATATGTGGTCCTTGAAGGGAAAAGTATGAGAATTGAGTATGATTATGAGATATATGTATATACTTTATGAACACTTTGAGAGTAAAGTGATTATGATTATGATCTAGTTGTGTGTTGTTGAAAGGTTTTTCTCATTTACACACCTATGTATGAATATGATATGATGTGAAAGTTTTTCTCACAATATGATGATTCTAAGGTTGAAATGCTATTCTCACCTATTGAATCTATGAGCTATCTTATAAATTATGTTGGATTAAGTGTCAAGACATTCTTCCATGAATATCAACATAAGTCAAGACTTAATATGTACTCCGTGGGAATTAATGCTTAGCACCAAGTGGATATTGTGTATGAGATGGAAGCTTCTACAGAAGTTGAGTCCGGCTTCCAAGGAAAGCTTTTACACTAGTTGAGTCGGGCTTTCCAAATGGGTTCCTTCTACCTTAGTTGAGTCCGGGTTCCCAAAATATGTATCTCATGAGATGGAAACCTTCTACCTTAGTTGAGTCCAGGTTTCTAGTATCAATCTCCTTATCCTATAAACTATGTGGCCTCATAGGTTATTAGATAGTGGATCCACCTAAGCTAAAATTACCGGTTCTACCTTAGGCAAGTAAACCAACCCTTGGTGTGGGAGTCACCGGATTCCATGTTAAGCTCACATGGTCTATGTCGGTTAAGGCTAATTTCCCACAACAACATTATGAACAAGAATATGAATTATGAACTATGGTTACTCAAGAAGCTTTAGTTAGCATGGGTAGGATTATGATATCTTATTCATGCATTGCACAAGTATGCTTTGAGGGTACTTATGGTATGTTTCCATTATGTTATGATGATCTATATGTTGAATATGCTTATGATTTATTCTTTTACACTAATGTTCATGATGATCCTTAAAGTTGGTAAAGTGCATGCTTTTCAGCCACAAAGTCCTTTTAGCACGTTTTCAAGGTTTTTATGCATGGCTATCATACTTAGTGCATATTTTTACTAACCCATATTTTCCCTATACTCTTCCTAAGTGTAGGGTCTGGTTCTAAAATTGTTCATCATTGGATTTCAAGGTTGGATTTGACTATTCTCCTAGCTTGTGGTGAGTCCTCATGATTTGAGGACATGAGTTTCCTTTGTAGTTTCATTTATAGTATTTCCTTTCGGATTATGTTGTATGGGCTGTACCCCTTTCATTTGAGCTATTGTAATAAATGGTTATGCTGAGACTTAGAATCTAGACTTCCCCTTTTTTCTTTTATGAAAATTTTAGACTTGGACTTGAAATGCGTTTTTACTCTTTATTGTTCTATGCTTATGTTATGATACGCTAAGTGGCTTACATGGTGCCTTTCGGGGTTCTATGTGCCAAGTTACATCTAGGGGGTACTCCTGGGTTGTGACAAACTAGGTAATCAGAGCACAAGGTTTAGAATGATTCTAGGATGATGTCTCATAAGCCACGTCTAGTAGAGTCTTGTTTATAAATGTGAAGCGCACCATATTTATGAATGAGAGGCTACAAAACGAGTAGGAAATTCGGCTTCTTTCATTTCTCTTAAGTCGTGCGATAAAGTTTAACTCTATAAGGTCTTTCTTCTAACCTTTATTCGATGGTCTACAATGTATGACTACTCAAAGGGCTTTTACAAGAAGGGTTGATGAAGACAATGTGAATGAAGGAGTTCCTCCTCAAGTTGCACAAGCTCCGGTTGATCCTTCGGCTATGTCGAATATGGAGGTTAGGTGGACTTTCCAAATGTTGGCCCAAACTATGACTACTCAAGATCAAGCCATGATGGCCTAAGCCAATAGAGAAGTTGTAGCTTCGGTAAACCCTAATAAGAATTCCACGGCTTCTAGAGTGAGGGATTTTGCAAGAATGAACCCCCCCAAATTTCATGGCTCCAAAGTGGAGGAGGATCCTCAAGAATTTGTGGAAGAGGTTTATAAAGTACTTGATATCATGGGGGTGACTTCGGTAGAGAAAGTGGAGTTAGCCGCTTACCAATTGAAAGGTGTTGCTCAAGTATGGCATAATTGATGGAAGAATGGTATGCCGATAGTAGCGGGTCCCATAGAGTGGGAACCATTTAAATCGGCGTTTCTTAATAGGTTCTTTACCTGGGAGATGAGGGAAGCTAAGTTGGAAGAGTTCATTAACCTTCGTTAAGGAGTTATGAGTGTGAAACAGTATTCTCTAAACTTTACTCAATTGTCCAAGTATGCTCCGGCTATGGTGGCAGATTCAAGGGATATGATGAGTCGGTATTTGACGGGTGTGTCCAAAATGGTAAAAAAAGAATTCCTTCGTCAAAGAGGTATGAGTATGAAAGAGTATTCTCTAAAGTTTACTCAATTGTCCAAGTTTGCTCCGGCTATGATGGCGGATTCAAGGGATATGATGAGTAGATATTTAATGGGTGTGTCCAAAATGGTAAAAAAAGAATTTCGTACAGCAATGCTCCATCATGATATGGATATCTCACATCTTATGGTGTATTCCCAACAAATGGAGCGTGAGAAACTCCAAGAAAAGAATAGGGAGGTGAAAAGAGCAAGGATTGATAATGGGAACTTCTCCAATGTTAAGTCCGATGGACAAGGTCGACCGAGGTTCAAACAAAGGTTCTCCAACCAAGGCTCCTCTAGTGCTCCAAGGGTCAACAAAGTTAGGGTTTCCAACTCTAAACCTCAAGGAGGTAATGGTAGTGGTTCTTATGTTGCTAGATCTACTTGTTCAATGTGTAGAAGAGAGCATGACGTTAAGTGCCTAGTTGGAACAGATGGTTGCTATGGGTGTGGAAAGAGTGGTCATAGGATGAGAGATTATCCAATTCTTAAGGTTCAAGGAAGAGAGGGCAAGCAAGCTCCTCCTAGCGGTTCAAACTCCAATGCTCCCAAGAAAAACCGCTTTTATGCTCTTCAAACTTAAGGTGACCAAGAGAGCTCCCCGAATGTGGTGATCGGTATGTTAAAAGTTTTTCTTATAGATGTATATGCCTTGTTAAATCTCGGTGCTACTTTATCCTTTGTGATACCTTATGTGGCCATGAAGTTTGATATGCTTCCCGAAGTTTTATTAGAACCTTTTTCAGTTTCTACCCCGGTTGGTGAGTCTGTGGTGGCTAAGAGGGTTATATAAGATGTCCCATTTCCTTGTTCCATAGAGTTGCTCTTGTTAATTTGGTAGAACTTGACATGTTAGACTTTGATGTGATTCTTCATAGGGATTGGTGGTATACATGTTATGCCTCTATCGATTGTAGGACTCGATAGATTACAATTTCCGAATGAGACTATCTTGGATTGGAAGGGGGGAAATTCTATACCTAGAGGTTATTTGTGTCTTACCTTAAAGCTAGGAAGATGATCTCGAAAGGTTGTTTTTACCATATGGTTAGGGTGATGGATGTTCAGTCCAAAACCCCTTCTCTAGAGTCGGTTCTGGTAATTATTAACTTTCCAAAAGTTTTCCCCGATGATTTACCCGATATTTCTCCCGAGCGGTAAATAGATTTTGGTATTGACCTTTTTTCGTATATGAAACGTATCTCAATTCCTCCTTATAGAACGGCTCCGATGGAGTTAAAAGAGTTGATGGAGCAACTAAAGGAGTTGCTAGATAAGGGTTTTATTCAACCAAGTATCTCTCTATGGGGTGCTCCAGTGTTGTTTGATAGAAAGAAGGATGGGTCTCTTAGAATGTGCATCGATTATCGCCAATTGAAAAAGGTGACCATTAAGAACAAGTATCCCCTTCCAAGGATTGATGACTTATTTGACAAACTTCAAGGGGCTAGTTATTTATCTAAGATTGATCTTCGTTCGGGTTATCACTAATTGAGGGTGAGAGGGGTTGATATTCCAAAAATGACTTTCTGAGCAAGATATGGTCACTATGAGTTTCTAGCAATGTCATTTGGTTTGACTAACGCTCCGGCGGCGTTCATGGACTTAATGAATAAAGTGTTCTGACAATATCTTGACATGTTTGTGATAGTGTTTATCGATGATATTCTGATATATTCAAGGAGTGAGAATGAACATGTGGACCATTTGAGAATTGTATTGCAAGTTCTTAAAGGACCATAAGCTTTTCAAAAAATTTAGCAAATGTGAGTTTTGGTTAAGGTCCGTAGCATTCCTTGGTCATATTGTGTCAAGTAAGGGTATTGAGGTAGATCCTAAAAATATGGATGTGATCAAGAGTGGCCTAGACCTCTAACTTCTTCGGATATTAGAAGCTTCTTAGGTTTGGCCGGTTACTATAGAAGGTTTGTTGAGGGATATTCCTCCATTGCCTCTCCTTTGACGGCCTTGACTTAAAAGAAAGCTAAGTTTTTATGGTCGGAAGCTTGTGAGAAAAGTTTCCAAGAGTTGAAATATAGACTTACTTCCACTTCGGTGTTGACCTTACCAGAAGGTATGGATGGTTTTGTGGTGTATTGTGATGCCTTTAGAGTTGGGTTGGGATGTGTGCTTATGAAAAATGGCAAGATGATTACCTATGCTTTAAGGCAACTAAAAGTCCATGAGAAGAATTATCCTACCCATGACCTTGAGTTATCGACGGTTGATTTTGCCTTAAATATATTGAGGCATTATCTATATGGGGTTCATGTTGATGTGTTCACCGATCATAAAATCTTGCAATATGTGTTTAGTCAAAAGGACTTGAATCTTCAACAAAGAAGGTGGTTAGAATTATTGAAGGACTATGACATGAGTGTCCTTTATCACCCTAGCAAAGCTAATGTGGTAGCGGATGCTCTTCATAGATTGTCCATGGGTAGTGTGGCTCATGTAGAGGATGAAAAAAAAAGAATTGGTTTGTGATGTGCATAGGTTGGCCCGTTTAGGTGTTCAACTAATGGATTCCACCAAGGGAGGTATCATGGTCCATAATGGTTCCGAATCGTCCTTTGTGATGGATGTAAAGTCTAAACAGGTCCTTGATCCTATATTAATTGAGTTGAAAGAGTCGGTACTCAAGAAGTCCGTTGAGGCTTTCTCCCAAGGAGAAGATGGGGTGCTTAAGTACCAAGGTCAGTTATGTGCTCCGGATGCTGATGGTTTGAGGGAACAAACTTTAGAATAAGCTCATAGTTGTCGGTATTCTATTCATTCGGGAGCCACCAAGATGTACCATGATCTATGGGAAGTTTATTGGTGGAACGAAATGAAGAAAGATATTGCGGGATTTGTGGCCAAATGTCTGAATTGTCAACAGGTTAAGGTTGAGCATCAAAGTCCGGGAGGCTTATCCCAAGATATAGTAATTCCCACTTGGAAGTGGGAAGAGGTGAATATGGATTTTATTATGGGTTTGACTCGCACTCGAAGGCAACATGATTCTATTCGGGTCATTATAGACCGGATCACAAAAATAGCCCACTTTACACTAGTTGAGTCCGGCTTTCCAAATGGGTTCCTTCTATCTTAGTTGAGTCCGGCTTTCCAAATGGGTTCTTTCTATCTTAGTTGAGTCCGATTCCCAAACTATGTATCTCATGAGATGGAAACTTTCTACCTTAGTTGAGTTCGGGTTTCTAGTAGCAATCTCCTTATCCCATAAACTATATATGTGCCCTCATAGGTTATTAGCTAGTGGATATACCTAAGCTAAAATTACCGGTTCTACCTTAGGCAAGTAGACCAACCGTATTCGGTGTGGGAGTCACCGGATTCCATGTTAAGCTCACATGGTCTATGTCGGTTAAGGCTAATTTCCCACAACAACATTATGAACAAGAATATAAATTATGAACTATGGTTACTCAAGAAGCTTTAGTTAGCATGGGTGGGATTATAGGATCTTATTCATGAATTGCACAAATATGCTTTGAGGGTACTTATGGTAAGTTTCCATTATATTATGGTGATCTATATGTTGAATGTGCTTATGATTTATGCCTTAATACTAATCTTCATGATGGCCCTTAAACTTGGTACAGTGCATGCTTTTCAACTACAATGTCCTTTTTAGCATGCTTTCAAGGTTTTTATGCATGGCTATCATACTTAGTGCATTTTTGTACTAACCCATATTTTTCCTATACTCTTCCCAACTGTAGGGTCCAGTTCTTAAGGAGGTCATCATTGGAGTTCAAGCCTGGATTCAAATATTCTCCTAGCTTGTGGTGAGTCTTCATGATTCGAGGATAAGAGTTTCATTTGTCGTTTCATTTCTAGTATTTCCTTTCGGATTATGTTGTATGGGTTGTGCCCCTTTCATTTGAACTATTGTAATAAATGGCTACGCTGAGACTTAGAGTCTAGACTTCTGCTTTTGTCTTTTATGAAAATTTTAGACTTGGACTTGAAATATGTTCTTACTCTTTATTGTTCTATACTTATGTTATGATATGCTAAGTGGCATACATGGTGCCTTTCGGGGTTCTATGTGCCATGTTACATCTAGGGGGTACTCCTGGGTTGTGAAAAATCGTTCGCTTGGGGACCAACAACGGTTCTCGAATGCCAACTATGTCCTGGGTGTAGGCTCGGGGAGTGAAAAAAACATCATAGTGTAGCTCCTTAAACCATATGTGATAAAACCTTTCACAGATCATGATTCCTTAATGTGAGAAAAACATTCACAATTAGTTGATCCTCATCTTAAAGAAACCTGGATCATAAAATATTCATTATCATAAATCATGCATAAATTTCATGAAAACATCATTCATAGACTCATGCTTCTTTATAAATTGATGTCTTTTAGGGGTTGTTTGGTTGGGAACAAGTTATCCCAAGATTAATTATCCTAGGACTAATTATCTTGGAGTTAGTTATCCTGGGATAACTTATCCCACCATATATATAGGATAACTTATCCCATGTTTATTTTGTTTTATCCCATGAGTAATTATTCTTATCACTCACACCAAATGAACCCTTAGGGTTCATAGTCAAAAATCTAGAATAATGCATGGGTTCATATGAAATCAATCGTAAAGTATGTAATTGAGTAAAAAATATCATTATAAGATCAAAATCAAACAATTAAATTGACATAATTAAAACCCATGAATAATTAAATGAAAACCCAATCAATTTTGGTGAAATTGAACTTTGGGAAATTGATAAATCTCCAGGTTCAATGGGTGAATGAAATCCATTGATGAAACCTTACATACCTTGAGGATCAAAACCATAAAGCAATGGACGAATTGGAGACTTAAAACTTGAAACCGTAGGTGTTCTTCCTTGATTTTGAGAGGATTTGGAGAGGATGATTGTGGATGGTAAACGACATAATATAGTTATTAAATGCATATGAAAAGACCCAAATACATTTAAGAAATAACTACCGGAGGACCTATCCTTCGTACTTACGGTCTGTAGAAATTCCTACAGACCATACTGGTCAACCGTTTGTCGAGTTACCGAGGCCTAAAAGTTGGCCAACTTCCTACGATTCTATTGTAAGGACTGTCTAACTTCCTATGATCTGTAGATCCCATCCATAGACCTCAACAATAACCTAAAATTGACCAAGTCTGAAACCTTTCTACAGAACCGATCTACGACTTGTCCAAAGTTTTACGACTCGTCTTTCCCATTCGTAGGTCAAACTTCAGAATGGATGATTGGGATAAATGGTGGTTAGGTGATGGGTATACTTGTAAGTATTGTGATGAACCCCATTTAGATATCGAGTGTCTTATATGTCATATATGTGGTAGTCACTTTGGTCTCTGAAACTCTTGTCCTAACTCTTATTTTAATCCCCCGAACCCCTATTATGGTTCTTCAGTTATTTGTGATGTTGGCAGGGGAGATGAAGTGGAGAATGTTGAACAAGAGGCACGTAATATAATTTTTAAGCAATTTATGGACATGCTGGACAAAAGTAATTTAGCACTCGTGGAACTAGAATCAATACTCATGGAACACCGAGCATAAATCATGGAACTACATGCAAAAATCATGGAACTGCAAGCTAAGGTTGACACTGATCAATTGCTAACTAATACTCAATTAGACAAAGATATTGAATCCCAAGAAGAAATTTTTGAAGAAGCTAAGATAGTGAGCCAATCTTGGCTACAAGAGCAAGCCCAACTTCTAAAGTTTCAAAAGTCTATCCGTAATGGTTTGACATATATGACAACCTAACTGATAGAAGGAAGAGCTGAGCTCACACAAGAAATAAATCAATTTGGCTCAAATATTCCTGACTTGGAGGCTTGTTTGAACAAAAAGGTTGAGGCTTCTGATGCCCAATCACAAATTGTCATGGATGGTGACCAACTAGTGGAGCAAAAAGAGGAATTTCAACCATTCAGCTATACCTTATTCCTTAATGTCAATGTTGAAAAGGAGTACACAAGTGAGGATGTTGTAAATAATGCTGATTTGGAGTTGAGGCATCTTGGGTCTCATTCTAAAACATTTTTCTACATTATGCTTGGATTACGACATGAAATTTGAGTCATCTAAACTAATGAATGAGTGTATAGATGAGGAAAAAGGCCCTACATCTTAAAGTTTTCTAGTCCACGTAGACAAAATGATATTCCTCACATAAGGTCCAAGAAGTGTAAGATGCGATATAAATTATTAGGTTCCTTTATCGCGATACCACTGCCCCTTGAGAGGAGCAGAAAAGTTGATGCAAACTTAGAAGTTCAATTCATAAGTTTAAAGTGGAAAGAAAAGTGGTGAACATACTTTTGTCATGCCACGACATTAAATCATGCACTTATTGGGGGAAACCCAATTTATAGTGTAGCTATTGATTTTATTTTTTAGTGTCATTTTTGTGTTGTTTTTGCAGATTAGGGGAAGTCTGACTACCCAAAAATTTGAATCAAAGGAAAACGATTGAGCTTAAGTGTGGGGTGCGTACGACCCTTGATGAAAGTTGACAAAACATGATACTAGCTTGACCTAGAGGCATCAGGGAGATTTTTGAACTCTTGTTTTAAATTTTATTTTATGCTTCGGGGACATAACATCTTTTTAAGTGTGGGGGTGGAGGAATGAATTCCTGATTTTTAGTGTTATATTGAGTCTTTTTTTAGGATGGGTTCCTTGACTTTTGTTTTCGGTTCTTTTCCTGAGTATAGTCTCTTTGAACTGAGTATCATTTTTTTAAGGAATAAATTTTCTTTTTTTGGAGAGAAAAGAAAAGACCCTTTTGGTTAGTGTGATACTTGCTATTTAGGCCTAATTTTTAGTAGTACTTTCTTATGAATGCTTGATTACTAATGAAATCGGAGACTCTCTAACACCTAGGTTCATGGTTGTGACTTTGTAAACAACTTATTTTAGTTTGTAGTTTGTTATGATCTAATATCTCATAGAAATGGAATTGATCCATTTTTATTGATACTTGTGCCAAGTGTATGTGGTGAGAATTTGTTCATTCATATTTTATATCTTAGTCTAGAACCTACCCTGCATGTTATTGAAGCAAAGTAAAAAGTGTTGCTCTGTTTAGAAGATGATAATAGACTTTCTTTAATTTGTCTTGTGAATTTTTGCCTTTTCAGACGTTATATCACCCTTTTGAGCCTGTAGCCTTTTGTTGGTAGCCATATTTTCCCCTTAACTATTTTGTTAAATCCCTAGGTTTTGCATCTTTCTTCCAAGAGCACTTTAGCATAGACTTATTATGATTTTTAAATCTTAAAGAAAAAGGGATGGTTGAGTGAAAACGGTAAACAATGATAGCTACAAAGTGATGAAAAAACCCTATTTGAAAAAATGTGGCATAAAAAAAATCTCTGAGAAAGAAAAATGATGATTGAAGCATTCTTGAGATGATGAGAACTAATTGTGAATTAATTGTTGAAGAGAGGGATGGAAATAAAGAGAAGAAAATAATGGATGATGAAGTGCTTAGGTAAGTGTAAGTCACTATTTTATAGTTTTCCTATCCGTCCCCTAGCCTATGTTCAACCCGTTAAAGTCCTATTTGATTCTATTCAAGCATGCTTAATAAGTGGAGATGTACTTAATAGGAAAGTATATGGTTCTTTGTGCATACTCAATTAGAGAAAGATATTGAATCCCAAGAACAAGAAAATTGTGAAGAAGCTGAGATAGTTAGCCAATCTTGGCTACAGGAGCAAACCCAACTTCTAAAGTTTCAAGAGTCTATCTGTAATGGTCTGACATATATGACAACCTAACTGATAGAAGGAAGAGTTGAGCTCACACAAGAAATAAATCATTTTGGCGCAGATATTCATGACTTGGAGGCTTGCTTAAACAAAAAGGTTGAGGCTTCTGATGCCCAATCACAAATTGTCGTGGATGATGACCAACTAGTGGAGCAAAAAAGAGAAATTTCAATCATTCAACTATACCTTATTCCTTAATGTCTATGTTGAGAAGGAGTACACAAGTGAGAATGTTGTAAATAATGTTTCTTTGGAGTTGAGGCATCTTGGGTCTCATTCTAAACATTTTTCTACATTATGGTGAGATTACGACATGAAATTTGAGCCATCTAAACTAATCAATGAGTTTATAGATGAGGAAAAATACCCTACATCTTAAAGTTGTCTAGTCTACGTAGACAAAATGATATTCCTCACATAAGGGCCAAGAAGTGTAAGATGCAATATAAATTATTTGGTTCCTTTATCACGATACCACTACCCCTTGAGAGGAGCAAAAAATTTGATGCAAAGTTAGGAGTGCAATTCATAAGTTTAAAGTGGAAAGAAAAGTGGTGAACTTACTTTTGTCATGCCACGACATTAAATCAGGCACTTATTGGGTGGCAACCCAATTTATAGTGTAGCTTCTCATTTTATTGTTTTAGTGTCATTTTTGTGTTGTTTTTGCAGACTAGGGGAAGTCTGACTGCCCAAAAATTTGAATCAAAGGAACACGTTTGAGCTTAAGTGTGTGGTGCGTACAACCCTTAATGAAAGTTGACAAAACATGCTACTAGCTTGGCCTAGAGGCCTCAAGGTGATTTCCTAACTCTTGTTTTAAATTTTATTTGATGATTCGGGGACACAACATCTTTTTAATTGTGGGGTGGAGGAATGAATTCCTAATTTTTACTGTTTTGTTGAGTCTTTTTTTAGGATGGGTTCCTTGGCTTTTGTTTTCGGTTCTTTTCCTAAGTATAGTCTCTTTGAACTGAGTATCTTTTATTTTTAAGGAATAAAATTTCTTTTTTTAGAGATAAAAGAAAAGACCCTTTTGAGTTGTGTGATACTTGCTATTTAGGCTTAATTTTTAGTAGTGCGTTCTTATGAATGCTTGATTACTAATGAATCGCAGACTCTTTGACACCTAGGCTCATGGTTGTGACTTTGTAAACAACTTATTCTAGTTTGTAGTTTGTTATGATCTAATATCTCATAGAAATGGAATTGATCTGTTTTTATTGATACTTGTGCCAAGTGTATGTGGTGAGAATTTGTTCATTCAATATTTTACATCTTAGTCTAGAACCTGCCTTGCATGTTATTGAAGCAAAATAAAAAATGTTGCTCTGTTTAGAAGATGATAATAAGCTTTCTTTGATTTGTCTTGTAAATTTTTGCCTTTTCAGACATTATATCACCCTGTTGAGCCTGTAGCCTTTTGTTGATAGCCATATTTCCCCCTTAACTATTTTGTTAAATCCGTTGTTTTTGCACCTTGCTTCCTTGAGAACTTTAGCATAGACTTATTATAATTTTTAAATCTTAAAGAAAAATGGATGGTTGACTGAAAGAGGTAAACAATGATAGCTACAAAGTGATGAAAAACCCCTCTTTGAAAAAAATGTGGCATAAAAAAAAATCTCTGAGAAAGAAATATGATGATTGAAGCATTCTTGTGATGATGAGAACTAATTGTGAAATAATTGTTGAAGAGAGGAATGGAAATAAAGAGAAGAAAATAATGGGTGATGAAGTGCTTAGGTAAGTGTAAGTCACTATTTTATAGTTTTCCTATCCGTCCCCTAGCCTACATTCAACCCGTTAAAGTCCTATTTGATTCTATTCAAACAAGCTTAATAAGTGGAGATGTACTTAATGGGAAAGCATATGGTTCTTGGTTCATACACGTGAATTTTATTTATTAGTTTGAGAGTTGTTATTTGATGCTAAGTCCTTTATTTATATTCAATCTTTTGAATTGACTGCTTGGACTATTTCTTGTGAGGGCACTTTCTTCATGATAGATAGCTAATTTTATTAGCTTTCTTAGATGAGAGTAGGTTAGCAAGCTTAAATTTGATGAGTTCAGAGTCATTCCTTGAGATTAGGAGGTTAGAGATTTGTTGTTTATTTGTATATTTTGCATAATGTTGAGAAGTGTACTTGATGTTTTGAAATTTTTATATGACCTAATTGTTTTTATCAACAAAAGTGGTGGCATCCATAGTTTGATTTTTTAGATGAACTTTAAATGTTTGTTTGAGGACGAACAAAGGTTTAAGTGTTGAGTGGTGATCTTAGGCGTATTTATATGCCCATTTACTAAGATTTACAAGCACGTGCCTTATGTTTCGATGACATTCTTGATGATAACTGTTGTGTTTTGATTAAGTATTGTAATAAATTTACACTAACCTACATGATTAGCATATGTAGGGGTTTCTAAAGGAATATAAGCAAAATAGGAGGGGAGTGGAGCGAAGGGAAATGAGCGCAAAGAAAGACACACCAGGTATATTTTGTAGAGAGAACTTATTTATCATACTTTGTATCCGTAATACTTTTTAGGGTCTCTTCTTCTTATTCTTCTTCTTCTTCTTCTTCTCCTCCTCCTCCTCCTCCTCCTCCCCCTCTTCCTTCTTCTTCTTCTTCGTCTTCTTCTAGAACCTAAATACACTTGCTCTGGGCTTTAGCTAAGGGTAATTGTTAAACATTGACTATTTTGAGTTAATGTTGGTTATCGCTTAAATAACTTTTGTATTCATGTTTTAATATTTCATGATTGACCACCATAGATATAAGCATTTTTTCTATACTTGAACTCCAGAAATGAAGAGGTGGATAGACCAAAGAATACAAAGAACACAATCTCTCTTGTATATCACTGGTTCAAATTCTTGTTCAGGATTGACATCCAGACGAACACCAAGCTTGATTACTAAACAAGATGAAAATATAAATGCTCGCCAATTGAGTCGTCTATCCCCACTCAACGATGTAGTTAGACAGACAATTGGAGTAGGTGATTAGAGGTCAAGAGATCAGGATCATAAAATTAACCTTGTAAATCAGTATTTTGATAACCTTAGTTAATTCATTAAATGATATGCGTCACATGAAACCCTATGCATGTTCCAACCCTGGAATTTTCCAATAATTGTAGGTAATTCTATTTTATCATTCTTGCATTCTTAATATTTAAATATATATTAAACTCTTTTGACATGCTTGAATAAATAATTAGAATAGTATAATTTAGTACAATGGTTAATCAATAATTCCTTTGGGTTCGATATACGGATCTTTTAAGGCCACTATATTACTTGCGCGACTACGTAAAATTATGTGTGCAATTGGAAGCAACATTGAACATTCTATGAATCGTAGACTGGTCTGATGGACTTGAACCAGTTGCCAATCTTTTGGCCTTCTTTCCTTTTATGAATTTTGTGGTGTTACAATATCTCCTCGGGAACATTCGTCCTCGAATGGGACTCAAACTAGCATGAATAGAATATGAGTGACACTAAAAACCCAATATGAATGCAAATTTCATCAAAATGCACATAAACATGGAGAATCACTCCAAGCTAAATCATAACATCAAAATTGAGTTTTCATCAACATGCATGCATATGGAAACATGAGAATAACTAAGATGCATGAATGCGAAAGAATGAACCATAAGGAATTAATACCTCAAGTTAGTGTAGAAGTGGAGGAAAAGAGATGAGCATACCAGGACATCATATTGGCTTCAGCCTCCCAATTAGAACCCTCAACTAATTGATTCCTCCAAAGAACCTTCATGGAAGTAACTTCCTAATTTCTCAACTTCTAGACTTGACGGTCTTAAATCTCAACCGGAATCTCTTCATAAGAAAGATTCTCTTTAACTACCAAACCTTCCAAAGGTAGAATGTACGTCGGATCTCCAACACACTTTTCCAACATGGAGACAAGAAATACCGGATGTACCGATGATAAATCATTAGGCAACTCAATTTCATAACCAAATTTGCCAATACACCTCAAAATTTGATATGGGCCCACATAATGGGGACCAAGTTTCCCTTTCTTTTCCAAATCTTATTACACCTTTCATGGCTGCAATTTTCAAATAGACCTAATAATCAACATCATACTCTAGTTCTCTTCTCCTAACATCGAAATAAGACTTTTGTCGACTTTGAGCCATTTTCAACCTCTCACGAATAAGTCAAATCTTTTCCATCAAATCATGCACCAACTCGGGCCCTATCAAACAGACCTCCTTCACTTCAAACCAACTATAGGATACCTACACCTTCTACCATAAAGAGCCTCAAACTGTGCCATCCCAATGCTAGAATGATAGCTATTATTATAAGCATATTATAAGCAAACTCGATCAAAGGTAAGTGATCTTCTCCATTTCCCTTGAAATCAATCACACAAGCTCTTAAAATATCTTCTAAAGTCTGAATGGTACGCTTGGCCTGCCCATCAGTCTGAGGATGAAAAGTTGTGCTAAGTTTCACCTGAGTACCAAGACCTTTCTGAAATGACTTTCAAAACTAAGATGTAAATTGAGTACCTCGATCGGAGATAATGGACAAAGATACTCTATGCAACCTTACCATTTCCCTAATATAAATCTTGGCACTATATTCCAATGAGAATGAATTCTTAATAGGAAGAAGGTGATCCTATTTCGACAATTAGTCCACTACAACCCAAATCAAGTCAAATTGTCGACGTGTGCGTGGTGAACTCGTTATGAAGTCCATGTTAAAATCTTCCCATTTCCATGTAGAAATATTAATGATTTGAGCCAAACCCCTAGTTTCTGATGATCAACTTTCACTTGTTGACAATTTAATTATTTAGCCACAAATTCCACAATATCTTTCTTCATCCCATTCCACCAATAGACTTCTCACAAATCACGGTACATCTTGGTAGCTCTCGAGTGAACGAAAATCAAGAAATGTGAGCTTCTGTCAGAATTTGATTCCTTAACTCATCAACATTTGGAACACATAACCGACCTTGATATCGAAGAACACCATCTGCCACTTAGGAGAAAGCCTCAATGGCTTTTTTGGAAACTGACTTCTTCAACTCAACTATAATCGAATCGAGATCTTGCTTTACCTTCACATACGATACAAAAGACGATTCTAAACCATTATGAACAACTACACCACCTTCAATAGAATCAACCAACTGGACACCCAATCAGGCCAATCTATGAACACCACGAACTAAATCTTCTTATCATCCTCAACATGAGCAACACTACCCATCGACAGTTGACTAAGGGTATTTCCTACCATATTTATTTTCTGGGATGATATAGGACACTTATGTCGTAATCCTTTAACAGCCCAAGCCACCTCCTTTGGCGAAAATTTAGATCCTTTTGAGTAAACACATATCTCAAGCTCTTGTGTTCGGTGAATACATCTACAAGAACTCCATACAAGTAATACGTCAAAACCTTTAAGGAAAACACCACTGCCGCTAACTCTAAATCATAAGTTGGATAAATCTTTTCATCCGCCTTCAATTTCCTTGAAGCATAAGCAATGACTTTGCCATGTTCCATCAAAACACAACCAAGACCAATTCGTGATGCATCACAATAAACCATCTGATCCTTTTGATAACGTCAAAATAGGGGATAAAGTGCATCTATCCTTCACATCTTGGAAACTCTTTTCACAACCTTCCGACCATAATAATTTTACATTATTTTGAGTCATTGTCATTAATGGTGAAGCAATAGAGGAAAATCCTTCCCCAAACCTCCTATAGTAACCGATCAAACTCAAGAAACTTCATATATCCAAAGTGGACAAGGATCTAGAACAATTCTTAACCTCCTCAATTTTCTTGGGATCGACTTGAATACATTCATCGGAGACAATAAGACCAAGGAAAACAACAGACCTCAACCAAAACTCACACTTGCTAAATATAGAATACAATTCACGTTCCTTTTGAGAATTTGTAACACAATATTCAAACTATCAACATGTTGATCCTCACTCCGTGAGTAAATCAAGATATCACCAATAAACACGATTATAAACATATCAAGATATTGCTTGAAATCCTATTCGTTAAATCCATAAATGCCACCAGGGAATTATTCAAACCATCTGACATAATGACCATATCGATTTTGAAAAGCTGTCTTTAGAATGTCATTCTCTTTCACCCTCAATTAGTGATAACCCGACCAAAGGTCAATCTTAGAGAAGTAACTTTCTTCTTGGAGTTTATCAAACAAATTATCTATCCTTGGAATAGGATACTTATTCTTAAAGGTAACCTTATTTAATTGTCGATAGGTAATGCACATTCAGAGAAAACTATCATTCTTTCAAACAAAATGTAACATCTCGCACCTAGAAATGACTATAAAGAGCTTAATACATGAAAATATTGATTTTTGGAAAGAATAAGGAAATCTGGAAATTTTGTCTAAGTTAAGAAAGTGAGTTTTGGCCATTTTAAAATGGCCATAACTCCTATCTCAGAAGTATTTAGGAGCAGCTATCGATATGGCTGGAAATCCCTTGGAGAGATATTTCCAACGCCACCAATATTGCACGATTTCGACATTGTATGAGTGAGATATGCCTTCCGGAAGTTGGGCTGTTGGATTGAGGAAAGTCTCAATCCGGATTTAGGGAAGGGCAAAGTAGTCTTTTCTCTAATTAGTTTCGTAATTCGTTTTTAGGGATTCATTGGGGTAAAAACATGACTTATTCAGTTTGGAGAATTGAGATATACGCTTAGGGCTTAGAGAAAAGAGAAAAGAAGAAAGAAAGGGAGAAAAAGGCAAGAATTAGTCAAGATCATCCAAGCTTGCGAGTGGAATTCGTCAGGGGTGATCCCTATTAAGGTATGTGAGATCTTTTCGTGTTGGGTTTGTTCACCCACAAACCAACTTGTTTCAATCTAATTGTTTTGAGTTGTTTACATGTTGAAGAAGTAAGGTTCTTGAAAAACAAATTGTAGAATTCTTGTTGGTTGAGTTGTTGATGCTTTGGGGTGAGTTGATTCATGTTTCCGTGTCGCGCCAGCCAAAGCGTCAGCTAGACATCTCTGAAGTTTGAGGGGTGGTGCCCCGAGCCTCTCAGAGCTCCAGGGAAGCCAGTTCTCCCCATTCGCTACCCACCTTTTCGTACTTGTTTTCTAAGCGATGTACCTATATTTTCTAGTTGATTCCAATACTCTAAGGTACATTCAAACATCATGAAATCATCAATAAACATGAGATCATGAACCTTGAATCCATAATTCAATTCAAGGAAACTTAAGATCAAAGTCAAAGAAGTTAAGAGTCAAATCTAGAAGTTAAGAAGCAAGTCAAAGCAAAGTTTCTTAAAGTTTTCAAGAATCTTTAACAAACGTTTTAACTTCATTTTTAGGCTCAAGTTTCAAGTTAAGCGAAGAGTAAAAAGTTGGGTCCATTTCTCAAAAAGCTATAAGGGAACTAAGTATTCCCAAAGAGTTTATAAATGTTTTTCACATTTGAGCAAAAAAAGGGAACATCGATTCCAAGAGAGATTTTAAGGTTAGTTTTGAGTAATTATATCAATTCAAAGAAAGAGTTTTGTTTTTACAAACATATGAGCTAAGTGTATTTTAGGAGTAGTATTGAGCACCGATATGGGGATGCAAGTTCATATTAACTCAAGTCTCCATAAACCATGTAGCCATCATGGGTAGTAAAGGATCATACATTTTAGATGACTCCTTAAGATGCTTTTAGCATAGACTAGTGGATCCACTAAGTTAAGCGTTCTATATGATGGCAAAGTATAGGATAGTTCTGGTAGCGTGGGCAAGACGTTGTATCACTACTTAGGCTCATAGTGGTGGTTATCTGTTAGAGAATCTCCCACAAAAGTTATATTACTTTTATATTCAAGTAAAGTTGAGTTTTTTATTGCTTTATCTTTAACGAACTATGTTGTTTACACTATTTTACAAGCTTTATATATATTGCATGTGTTTTACTGCTTTATATTGAGTTAAGTTGTTCATGAGTTAAACAGAGCCAAGGTAAGTGTTCCTTTGTACTCCTTTCAAGATTAAGTTGTTGTTTAGTTTTCCAATTGGCATACTCATACATTCAATGTACTGATGCCAGTTGGCCTGCATCTTATTATGATGCAGACACAGGTAACCAGGATCAGTATCCAGCACACTGTTGATCCAGTTGAGCATTCTAGAGTCAGTGGTGAGAATCCTTGCCTTCCGGAGGACTCTATTATTTGGCTTTCCTAGTTTTGCTTTATTAGGATGTTGTGGGGTTTGTCCCAACATCCATCTCAGTATTATAGAGGCTTCATAGACAGTCAGTCAGTTAGTATTGAGTCTCCATCTATGTATTTGCAGATACTTTGTTTTGAGATATAAGTTGCCATTTTGGCTAGGATGTTATCATTTAAACTGTTTCATTGAGTTTATTCTGTTGAGTTAAGTCTTCCGGTGAGTTAAGTAAGCCAGGCTAAGGGTCCACTTGGGGCCAATGATGGTCTCAGAGTGCCGGCCACGTCCAGGGTATAGGCTCGGGGCGTGACAAACTTGGTATCAGAGCACAGAGTTTAAGAGTCCTAGGGAGTCTATGAAGCCGTGTCAGTAGAGTCCTAGTTATCGTAGTGAAGCGCGCCACATCTATAATTAGGAGGCTGCAACATTTAGGAAATTGTTCACTTCCTTCATATCCATCTCGTGCGTTCAAGTTTATCTCTAAAAGTTTCCCTCTAATTTGTGCTTGTGCATGTTACAGATAACCATGCCTCCACGAAGAGTAGCACGAGGTCATCCAGCTAGGAGAAATGTTGAACCTCAAGAGCAAAGGGTACCTAATGCACCAAACGTGCAACCTCAGGGCGAGGTAACTAATGCTGAATTCTGTGAGGCTATCTGGATGCTAAGCCAAGCTGTGACTAAACAGGTTGGGCAGCCAAGAGGAACAAGACAAGATGAGGCTGACACTTCGAGGATTCGCGAATTCTTGAGAATGAATCCTCCTAGTTTCACTGGTTCGTCACTACTGAGGATCTGAAATTTTTTATTGAGGAGTTGAAGAAGGTATTTGATGTGATGCATGTGGCAGATACTGAGCGAGTTGAACTAGCTGCATATCAACTGAAGGATGTTTCTAGAACATGGTTCGATCAGTGGAAAGGGGGTCGACCTGAGAATGCATCACCTGCTAGTTGGGCTTGTTTCGAGGAAGCCTTCTTGGGGCGTTTCTTTCCCTGAGAACTGAAGGTGGCTAAGGTACGGGAGTTTCTTACACTGAAACAGGATTCCTTGAGTGTGCATGAGTATGGGTTGAAGTTCACCCAGTTGTCCCGCTATGCTCCTGAAATGGTTAAGGACATGAGGAGCAGAATGAGCTTGTTTATTGCTGGCTTGGGTCGTCTGTCAACCAAAGAGGGCAGGGCAGTGATGCTGATAAGTGACATGGACATATCAAGGTTGATGGTTTATGTGTAGCAGGTTGAGGAAGAGAAGCTGAGAGACAGGGAAGAGTTCAGAAGTGAGAAAGTGAAGACAGGGAATGAGTCTGGGTAGCAGAAAGGCAATGTGAATCATTCATTCTTTCAGCATAAGCAAAACGGGCCTACTCTATCATTTGCTAGTGCACCAGCACCTCGAAACAAAGGTGAATATTATGGTTAGAATTCGCAGAACTTCATATCTAAACCAACGCAGTTCCAGGGTAGTGTGGCATAAGGAGGTAGTTGGGCTTTTGCATGTGCTAAGTGTGGGAGAGCCCACCCAGGTAAGTGTCGTGATGGCTTGACAGGTTGTTTCAAGTGTGGACAAGAGGGACACTTCTTGAAAGAGTGTCCTAAGAATAAGTAAGGTAGTGAAAATCCAGGCAATAGAGCCCAGTCTTCATCAGTTGCTCCACCAGACAGGACATAGATGAGCTACTTCTGGTACTGTCGGAAGAGAAAACCGCCTTTATACAATCACCAGTCGCCAAGAGGAATAGAACTCTCCAGAAGTTGTCACTGGTCTAATCAAAGTCTTTGCTTTTGATATTTATGCTTTGTTAGACCAGGAGCAAGTTTATCTTTTGTGACCCCTTATGTTGCAAATAAATTTGATGTTATCCCTGAGAAACTTTGTGAACCTTTCTGTGTTTCTACACCTGTTAGGGAGTCTATTCTAGCTGAGCCAGTTTATCGTGATTGTGTCATTTCCATCAATCAAAAAGACACCATGGCTGATTTAGTTGAATTAGACATGGTATATTTCTATGTCATTCTAGAGAAGGACTGGCTTCATGCCTGTTATGCATCAATAGATTGTAGAACTCAAATTGTCAAGTTTCAGATTCCTAATGAGCCAGTCATAGAGTGGAGTAGTAGTTCAGCTGTGCCTAAGGGTCGTTTCATTTCATACCTTAAGGCGAGAAAGTTAGTTTTGAAGGGTTGTATCTATCACTTAGTCTGAGTTAATGACTCAAGTGTTGAGGTACCTCCCATTCAGTCAGTTCCTATAGTAAGAGAGTTTACAGAAGTATTTCCTCATGATCTACCCGGAGTCCCTCTCAAGAGAGAAATAGACTTTGGTATAAACATCATTCCAGATACTCGTCCTATCTCTATTCCGCCATACAGAATGGCACCAGCAGAGTTGAAAGAGTTGAAAGAGCAGTTGAAAGATCTCTTAGATAAGGGTTTCATTCGACCAAGTGTCTCACCTTGGGGGGCTCCGATCTTGTTTGTGAGAAAGAAAGATGGTTCCCTTAGGATGTGTATAGATTACCATCAATTAAATAAGGTTACCATCAAGAATAAGTATTCTCTTCCAAGGATAGATGATTTATTTGATCAACTTCAGGGTGCCACCTGTTTTTCGAAAATTGATCTCAGATCAGGCTACCATTAACTGAAAGTGAGGGAATGTGACATTCCAAAGACAACATTCAGGACTAGATATGGTCATTATAAATTCTTGGTCATGTCCTTTGGTTTGACCAATGCACCAGCAGCGTTCATGGATCTTATGAACAGAGTCTTCAAACCTTATTTAGATATGCTTGTTATCGTCTTCAATGATGACATACTAATCTATTCAAGGAATGAAGAAGATCATGCTAGTCATCTCAGAATAGTTCTTCAGACCTTGAAAGATAAGGAGTTGTATGCCAAGTTCTCTAAGTGTGAGTTTTGGCTTGAGTCTGTGGTATTCTTGAGCCATATTATTTCCGGTGATGGTATTAGAGTTGATACTCAGAAAATTAAGGCAATGCACAATTGGCCTAGACCCACATCTCCAACTAATACTAGGAGTTTCTTGGGCTTGGCTGGCTATTATAGGAGATTAGTAGAGGGGTTCTCATTTATTTCATCTCCTTTGAACAAGTTGACTCAGAAGATAGTGAAATTTCAATGGTCTGAAGCTTGTGAGAAGAGCTTTCAGGAATTGAAGAAGAGGTTGGCTAGTGCCCCATTTTTGACCTAACCAGAGGGTACTGAAGGTTTTGTGGTGTATTGTGATGCATCCAGAGTTGATTTGGGTTGTGTGTTAATGCAGAATGGCAAGGTGATAGCTTATGCCTCCAGACAGTTGAAGGTTCATGAGAAGAATTATCCAACCCATGACTTACAGTTGGCTGCTGTAGTTTTTGCCTTGAAGATTTGGCGACACTACTTGTATGGTGCTAATGTTGATATATTTACTGATCACAAGATCTTGCAATATGTGTTCACTCAGAAGGAGCTCAATCTCAGACAGAGGAGGTGGTTGGAATTACTCAAGGATTATGACATGAGTATTCTTTACCACCCAGTTAAGGCTAATGTTGTTGTTGATGCTTTAAGCAGGTTATCTATGGGTAGTATCACCCATGTTGAGGAAAGAAAAGAGGGAGTTAGCCAAAGAGGTGCACAAACATACACACATAGGAGTCAGACTTATGGATTCCACAGAAGGAGGAATAATGGTGACAAACGGGGATGAATCATCACTAGTGTCAGAAGTGAAGGAAAAGCAAGACCAAGACCCTATTTTGCTCGACTTGAAGGCAAATGTTCAAAAGCAAAGAATATTGGGGAGATGGTGTATTGAGATATCAAGGTAGATTGTGTGTACCAATGGTGGATGAACTCCAAGAGAGGATTATGGAGGAAGCTCATAGCTCCAGATATTCCATTCATCCAGGTTCCACAAAGATGTATCGCAATTTGAGAGAAGTGTATTGGTGGAATGGCATGAAGAAGGGCATTGCAGAGTTTGTTGCTAAGTGTCCAAATTGCCAGCAAATAAAAGTCGAGCACCAAAGGGCCGGTGGTTTGGCGGAGAATATAAAACTTCCAAAATGGAAGTGGGAGATGATTAATATGGATTTCATCATAGGTTTGCCAAGGTCTCGTAGACCATGATTCTATTTGGGTGATTGTCGATAGAATGATAAATCAGCCCACTTTTTGCCGGTAAAGACTCCCTATTTGGCAGAAGATTATGCTAAGCTATATATTCAAGAAGTGGTAAGACTCCATGGAGTTTCGGTCTCCATTATTTCAGATAGAGGTGCACAATTTACTGCACAGTTCTGGAAATCTTTCCAGAAAGGTTTGGGTTTGACGGTGAATTTAAGTATTGCCTTTCATCCTCATACAGATGGGCAAGCAGAGCGCACTATTCAGACCTTAGAAGACATGTTGAGGGCTTGTGTGATTGATTTCAAGGGAAATTGGGATGATCACCTACCTCTCATCGAGTTTGCTTACAACAACAGCTTTCACTCTAGCATCCAAATGGCTCCATATGAAGCTCTTTATGCGAGAACATGCAGATCTCCTATTGGATGGTTTGAAGTTGGTGAATCAGGATTGATAGGACCATATTTAGTTCATCAAGCTATAGAGAAAGTGAAAGTAATTCAAGAGAGATTGAAAACAGCACAGAGTCGTCAGAAATCCTACACTGTTGTTAGGAGAAAGGCGTTAGAGTTCAAAGATGATTGGGTATATTTGAAAGTTTCACCCATGAAGGGCGTTATGAGGTTTGGTAAGAAGGGGAAGCCTAGTCCCCGGTATATTGGACCTTATCGCAGAGCCAAGAGGATTGGCAGTGTAGCTTACGAGTTGGAGCTACCACAGGAATTAGCGGCTGTTCATCCGGTATTTCACATCTCTATGTTGAAGAAATGCATGAGAGATCCTTCATTGATAGTGCAAACTGAAAATGTTGAGATTGAGGATAATTTATCTGATGAGGAGATTCTGGTCCAGATTTTAGATCGCCAAGTTCGCAAGTTGAGAACAAACGAGGTCGCATCAGTCAAAGTCCTTTGGAGGAACCAATTAGTTGAAGAAGCTACTTGGGAAGCTGAAGAGGATATGAAGAAGAGATATCCACATCTCTTTGAATTCAGAGAAAATTCAAATCAAGGTACTAATCCTCTTCTTAGTACTAGCTAAATTATGCTTATGCATGTTGTTACTTGTTTTTGGTTGTTAAGTGTTAAACTTGATGTTGCTACCCTTAACTTAGTGAAGTAAAGCTCATTCGAGGACGAATGTTCCCAAGGGGGATATATTGTAACATCTCGCACCTAGAAACGACTATAAAGAGCTTAAAATATGAAAATATTGATTTTTGGAAAGAACAAGGAAATCTGGAAATTGTCTAAGTTAAGAAAGTGAGTTTTGGCCATTTTCAAACGGCCATAACTCCTATATAAGGAGTATTTATGAGAACATCTAGATATGGTTGGAAATATCTTGGAGATATCTTTCCAATGCCGCTGAGATTGCACGATTTCGACATCGTATGAGTGAGATATGCCTTCCGGAAGTTGGGCTGTTGGATTGAGGAAAGTCTCAATCCGGATTTAGGGACGGGCAAAGTAGCCTTCTCTCTAATTAATTTCCTAATTCGTTTTTAGGGATTTATTGGAGTAAAAACATGACTTAGTCAGTTTGGAGAATTGAGAAATACGCTTAGGGCTTGGAGAAGAGAGAAAAGAAAAAAGAAAGGGAGAAAAAGGCAAGAATTGGTCAAGATCATCCAAGCTTGTGAGTGAAATTCGTCGGGGGTGATCCCTATTAAGGTATCTGAGATATTTTCGTGTTGGGTTAGTTCACCCACACACCAACTTGTTTCAATCCAGTTGTTTTGAGTTGTTTACATGTTGAAGAAGTAAGGTTCTTGAAGAACAAATTGTAGAATTCTTGTTGGTTGAGTTGTTGATGCTTGGGGGTGAGTTGATTCATGTTTCCAAGTTGTTTTTTCGAGTTAGATTGGTTGTATATTGAGGGTACAATTGATCCTAAGTGTTTGGGGAAGGAACTATGGAAGTTAGGGAGGTTTAGAGAAGAAGAACGAAAGAGAAAAATTCAAAAGTCGCTGGCCAAAAGGGCTAGGGCGCCGCGCCGGCCAGAGCGTCACAAAAACTTCTCTGAAGTTTGGCCTCTAGCGTGTCGCAGCAGCCAAAGCGTCAGCCAGACCTCTCTGAAGTTTGAGGGCTGGCGCCCTGCGCCTCTCAGAGCACCAGGGACGCCAGTTCTCCTCATTCGTTACCCACCTTTTCTTACTTGTTCCTAAGCGATGTACCTATGTTTTCTAGTTGATTCCAACATTCTAAGGTACATTCAAACATCATGAAATCATCCATAAACATGATATCATGAAACCTTGAATCCATAATTCAATTCAAGGAAAGTTAAGATCAAAGTCAAAGAAGTTAAGAGTCAAGTCTAGAAGTTAAGAAGCAAGCCAAAGCAAAGTTTCTTAAAGTTTTCAAGAGTTTTTAACATGTTTTACCCTCGTTTTTAGGCTCAAGTTTCAAGTTAAGCAAAGAGTAAAAAGTTGAGTCCATTTCTCAAAAAGCTATAAGGGAACTAAGTATTCCCAAAGAGTTTATAAATGTTTTTCACATTTGAGCAAGAAAAGGGAACATCAATTCCAAGAGAGCTTTTAAGCTAAGTTTTGACTAATTATCTCAATTCAAAGAAAGACTTTTGTTTTTGCAAACATACGAGATAAGTATATTTGGGAGTAGTATTGAGCACCGAAATGGGATGTAAGTTCATATTAACTCAAGTCTCCATAAACCATGAAGCCATCATGTGTAGTAAAGGATCATACATTTTAGATGACTCCTTAAGATGCTTTTAGCATAGACTAGTGGATCCACTAAGTTAAGCGTTCTATATGAAGGCAAAGTATAGGACAGTTCTGACAGGGTGGGCAAGACGTTGTATCACCACTTAGGCTCATAGTGGTGGCTGTCAGTTAGAGAATCTCCCACAAAAGTTATATTACTTTTATATTTAAGTAAAGTTGAGTTTGTTATTGCTTTATCATTAACGAACTAAGTTGTTTCCACTGTTTTACAAGCTTTATATATATTGCATGTGTTTTACTAATTTATATTGAGTTTAGTTGTTCATGAGTTAAACAGAGCCAAGGTAAGTGTTCCTTTGTACTCCTTTCTAGCTTAAGTTGTTGTTTAGCTTACCAACTCGCATACTCGTACATTCAATGTACTGATGCCAGTTGGCCTGCATCTTATTATGATTCAGACATAGGTAACAATGATCAGCATCTAGCATGCCGTTGATCCAATTGAGCACTCCAGAGTCAATGGTGAGCCTTCTTGCCTTCCGGAGGACTCTATTATTTTGCTTTCCTAGTTTTGCTTTATTAGGATGTTGTGGGGTCTGTCCCAATATCCATCTCAGTATTATAGAGGCTTCATAGATAGTCAAACAGTAAGTATTGAGTCTGTCATCTATGTATTTGCAAATACTTTGTTTTGAGACATAAGTTGCCATTTTGGCTAAGATATTATCATTTAAACTATTGCATTGAGGTTATTCTATTGAGTTAAGTCTTCTGCTGAGTTAAGTAAGCCAGGCCAAGGGTCCGCTTGGGGCCAGCGATGTTCTCCGAGTGCCTGCCACATCCAGGGTGTAGGCTCGGGGCATGACACAAAAAACACCGGAGCACCCCATGGAGAGATACCCGGTCTAATAACACCCTTATCCAACAAATCCTTCAATTGATCCTTTAAATCTTTAAGTTTTGCAAGGGCCAAATGATAAGAAACAATATAGATAGGTTGTGTATCTAGGAGAAGGTTAATAACAAAGTCTATTTCCCTTTTGGGAGGAATATTGAGAAGATCATCGAAAACACTTCCGAAAACTCATTTACAGTAAGAACTGACTCAAGAGTAAGAGCTTCCGAATCTATTTCCCTAACCCATACAAGATGATAAATGCAACCCTTAAAAATCATTTTTCTAGCTTTTAGGCAAGACACAAACTGACCCGTGAGAACACAATTTCCCCTTCCCATGACATGATAGGTTCGTTTGAAACCTTGAAAGTGACCAATCGAGTCCTACTATGGAAACATAATATGCATGAAGACAATCCATCCCAAAAATAAAATCATAATCTTACATATCAATCTCTATAATATCAACATGAGTGACTCAATGAGAAACGGAAATAGGATAATTTTTATAAACTCTCTTAGCGGTAATAACATTACCAATTAGAGTAGAGACATGAAAGGGACTAGAAAGGATTTCGGGACCAATATCAAATCTCATGGACACATAAGAAGTAGCAAACGATACGGTATCATCCGGCTAAAGTAAAGCATAAACATCAAGATGAAAAACTTTCAACATATTGGTCACTACATCCGAAGAACCATCACCACCCTATCCAGTCTGAAGAGCATAAAATCTACTTTTTTTCTTTGGAGAACCCGTATTGGAACTACTACATTGAACATTCCTACCATACCTTAACTTATTAGAAAGAAATAGGCAATATCTCATCTTATGACCACTCTTTCCACACTTAAAGCAACTATCCATACTGGCCAAACACTTGTTATCATGTTTCTTACCACACCTAGTGCAAGCAGGGATAAAAGATCCATTACCACCATTCCCTCTTTAAGGCTTAGGGTTAGAAAACTTATCTTTATTAAACTTAGGATCCAGAACTTAGAGGAACCTTGACCGAAAAACTTTTGCACGAATTGAGAACTCCATTTTCCACTGGACCTAGAATGAGAAAAGTCACCATTACCGGCCTTTGCCCTCTTGGACCCCTTTGCCCTTTCCTTGCGATTTTCATCTTTAATTTGTTGGGCATGTGTCATCAATGGGAAATATCCATCTCCTTTATCAACATGGAGGTACTACATACTTTGACAACCAAGTTGGAAACACCTAACACAAACTTACTCATCATTTCCCTAGAATCGACAACCATAGTTGGAGAATACCTAGCCAATTGAGTTAACTTCAAGGCATACTCCTTTGCACTTATATTGCCTTTTCGGAAGTTAAAGAACTCAATAACTTTTGCTTCTCTCATTTTAAGATGAAAGAAACAATCAAGAAAAGCTCCCTTCAATTTCTTGCAATCAAGAGGACTCGTATCAATAGCCCTCTCATTTTTCCATTGTTCAAACACCACTTAAGAAACACCTTTGAGTTGATAAGCAGTCAACTTCGCCTTTTCAACCATAGACAATACCTACCATATTGTAAACCTCATCAATGAAATCTTGAGGATCCTCATCAACCTTAGAACCATGGAATTTCGAGGGATTCATCCTAGTGAATTCCCTTATCCTTGGTGTTGTTGTACCTACATTTGAGTTCACGAGAGCATTAGAGTCTCTATTGGATTGTGCCGTTATGACTTTAGCCAACACTTGGAAAGCGACTCAACATTCAGCATTGAGTCACTTGCTCGGCCAAAGGATCAACCGAAACTTGAGGAACCTTAGGCTTCACATTGTCATTTCCCATATATCTTCTCACATAATCTCTTCGAGGGGCAAAATCGTGAAAAGGATCGAACACTATTTAGGAAAATGATCTTTATAGAGATAAACACTATGGAATGACTTTAGAGTAACGAAAGAAGTGAAGTTTCCTAAGTACTTTTTATCCTCCTATTCATAAATGCGGCGCACTTCACACTAATGAACAAGACTATACTCAATGCGGCTTGTCAAATATCATAGGATCCTACTCTAAAACCTTTTGCTCTAATGCCATGTTTGTCACGACCCAAAGTAAACCTGAGATGTGACATAACGTATAAGACTCTAAGAGACCCTACAAAAGCCTCTTCACATGCATGTACACAACATAATGAAGAAATGTAGAAAATTCATATAATGAAAGTGTTTGACATTTATGTGGAAATCTAACATAGTCTTGAAAAGCCTTTCTACAACATCAAGATGTGTTCAGGACGTAACCCGTACACCATGTACAATATTTAAAAAGTAAAGAAATAAGAAAGAAATAAAGGCGACACAGCCCTCGGAGTATGAGGACTCACTAAGTCTTCAAATCTCTAAAGTAATTAACTAGCCATGAACAGAGGGGGAGGACTCATCAAGCCCTATATTAGTGAAACAACTTAGGCACAAATATGCATTAGTACATGGAATGTACCAAGTATGAGTGATATGCGTAAAAACATGAATCATGATAATAAAGGGACACAATCGAAAACATTAAATGCATGACTAAGCTACACATAGTAAAAAATTTAAGAGGCATCATAAGTCATGAACATGGTCAATGCATATTAAAATCATGAGTAAAGGTTTATAAAACCTTTAAGGAAAACTTAGTTTGATTTGTGGGATATTTACTATTAACCGACATTGACCACGTGAGCTATTACATGGAATCCGGTATCTAGCTTCCACACTGAAAACAAATATTTATACTTGTCAAGGAAACAATCTTAAATTCTAACTTAGGTGGATCCAGTATCTATGTCACTTAAGACAATCCTATGGGGGCACATAGTTAGAGACAAGGAGATTTCTACTAGAGACCCAACCTCTACTAACGAAGAGCCTCCATCTCAATATCCTATCGTTGCTAAGAAAAATCCCAACATAATTAGTCATAAACATAATCACATAGAATAGCTCCTTAAATCTTGAATCATGCATGAGCGAGAAAACCTTTCACCAACCTATGATCCCTTAATGAGAGAAAAACTTTCACAATTGAATTGATGCCAATATAAAAGCAACCTAGATCATAAAACTTTTCTTTTCATAAATCATGTATAAGTTCATGAAAAAAGATGTTTCACAGATTCATAATTTCTCTACAAATTCTTGTGAATTAGGGTTCATATGGAATTAACTGGAAAGTATGTAATTTAGTCTAAACAATCATAATATGATCAAAATCAAACAATTAAATCCGTAAAAATAGAACCCATAAGGAATTTATTGAAAACCTAACCAATTTGGGGAAATTGAATTGGAGAAAACTTTTGGATTTACCCATTGATGAAATCCCTACATACCTTGATCTTGAAGCCCTAGGCAATTTATGAATAAAGAAGACTTGAACTTGAAGTAACCTATAATTCATCTTCTTCTTCCTTGAGTTTGAGTGAGAAATGCGATGAATTTTGGTTGAAATTTGGGAATTAAGGGAATGAATTTTGAGTGGGTAGTTTTAGGACTTCAAAATCTTATATAGGGCTTAGAATTTGGGTCAAAATGACATATCTTAGGAATTAAGCACATAGAAAAAATAATCCAAATACCTTTAAAAAATAACTATCCGCAGACCCTACGGTTGCCTGGTCAACCGTATGTTGAGTGACTGGGGCATAAATCTTGGGAAAATCCTATGACTGGTTCTGTCAAACGTCCTACGGTCCGTAGACCCCATCCGTAGATCTCAACTTTCAACTTAATTTTTCACTAAATCTGGGACTCTTTTATGGTACCTTTCCACGATCTGCAGTTAATTCGACAGATCATCTTGGTCAGTCTTAGAATGAGTTACCTGGACTGATTTCCAAGAATTATTTTCCCGCTTCCAATGAGACTGGTCTACGACCCATAGAATATTCTACAAATCTTAGACTGGTCTCATGGACATGAACCAGTAGCCAATCTTTTGGCCTTCTTTCCATTTCCAAATCTCGAGGTGTTACAAGCAAATTAAATTTTAGATAGTATTTAAATAATATGGTACATGAAATCACTTTAGATTATATATTTATCTTCTGATCTTATTTATATCAATCCACTCATAAAATAGGTTTTTTATATGCATTAAATTTTAAGTGAGCGTGGATGTGTGGAAGCAGGTGGGTTCACTCTTTGAGTACCTCTATATTACAAACAATGCATGTTTTCATCCAAGAAATTCCCTACACATTCGATTATTTGTTTAACTATGTTAGTTTCTTCATGATTATATTTTATTGTTCTTGATAGGTTATCCCTCTTTACCCCCGTTCCTCTATCACACAAAACATCACTAGATTTTTTATTTATATGAATATTTTTAAATTTATTAAGATTTTCTTGCTCCATACTCCACTTCTTTTTATAGCTAAGTAGATTCTGATATGGGTGATAATAATTGAGATATAGGCACGATTGTAAGAAGCATCAAAATTAATAAGCCTAGAAATTCTTTAGCTCCTAGATCAGGGCTGAATCTCTGAATTATGAAAATGATTACTGAAATTTTCTTGACAGACTTTTAGATGTTAACATTGTTGCCAATATGTGTTTAAAAAACAGTAATACTGATTACCAGAAACTTTGTAGAAACATGAAGTTACCAAAGTTCTCAATAAACCAGTGAAGAACAGAAGAACAAAAATTAATTCACAAAAAATTAAAATATGAAAAACATACCAGAATCTGGTAAAGACAAAATGGAAAGAGATCAAGCCCACTGAATGCCAGTGTCCCCTTAAGGAAATTATTCCCCTCTAGTATCCGAGGTTTTATTTGGAACATGTCCTCCCAGGATAGAATGATCTCAATCACCAGTGTATTAATACCCAAAAGCTGGTGTCAGCGAGCCACTTAACGGCAGTAAAGTACACGAAACTTATTTATAGAGAAGAAGAAAAAGAATTCAAAAATTGTCGTAAGTATAAAGTCTGAAGAATAACTGGTATTTATAGCCAAGAGGAACTGGTTCTGAAAGGTTGCAACCTTTCAAAAACAACACGACCATTTCAGAAAGGTTGCAACCTTTCAAACGGTCGTGGTTGTTCCTAAAAGTTGCAACCTTTTGAACAGCCATCTCTAACGGTGGGAAATTCAAATAAAATGGAAAAGTAATTTCAATAAAATGGGTCACGCGGATCCAAGTCGGGTCGGAATGTTTCGGTTAATTAACTAATTAATTGAAACAGTTTTGTCCAGTTAATGTTATTTAATTAATTGAATAAATAGTTAAATAAATAATTAAAACAAAACTTTGTCCAAAAATAATCTCTCGATCGATCATTTTCCAAAGCCGAAGCCGAGCCGAGCGAGCGACGACGACAACGCGGGGGGGGGGGGGGGGGG
>JAJOOD010000931.1:0-98862 GCA_029582525.1 Solanum tacnaense | reverse complement strand
TTAGAATGATCCAAATCATATTAGTACGTTAATATTCAGTTTATTGCATGAATTCCAGAACCCTAGCTATGTATTTCTTTAGTTCTTGAATTACACATGCTAGGTCAGATATTTCAGTTATTCAGTTATACATGCCTCAATTATTAATACATCAATATCAGTTTAATTGTTGCATTCTCAGTTTGCATGTTCAGTTCGAGCTATACAATAACTTACATAAATTCAGTCATAATGTGTTAATTACTTAATCCATTGGGAGTAGCATAATACCGAGTTGGACTTGGGTTCAGCATACCCAAATAGTCCCAGAACTACTAGCCACGTAGGTTGTAAGTCCCCTCTGTGGGCATCATTTCAGTGATCACGCCAGCATGCATCTATACCTCTGGCAGGGTATATTGGGTCCTCTCGATGGGGCGTATACATCGGACTCCACAATTAGCTCATGTGGTTTTATTATCGGTTATTAGTAGCTCCCACAGTTTAGTCAGATTCTATTGCATTGACCATTTATCAGTATAGTCAATATTCAGTTTCAGCATGTTATAAATTGGTTTATTCAGTTATATGTTATTTCAACTGTATTTTATCCTGTTCAGATTATATCATCGCTTATTTGCTTTATTCAGTTATATGTTATTTCAACTGTATTTTATCCTGCATGCTCAGTACCTTTCAAGTATTGACGCATACGTGCGCTACATCTTCTCGTGATGTAGGTTCAGGTTCTCAGCATCCAGATCACGCTTACATCGGTTCCTGAACTCCAGTTCAACAGAATCAGTGGTGAGTCCTCATTCTCCGAGGACAACAGTCATGAGTCTCTTTTCAGTACTATTTTTAGTCCTTTAGTTTCAGTTTTGCTAGACTTAGTTGGGGCCTGTCCCAGAATTTCTAGTCAGTTAGAGGCTATTTTCAGACATAGTTAGATTCAACTTAGAATTGTGTTAATATCTTCTTTGTATTAAACTCATCAGTTTTCATATATATCAGTTATAGTATATTGGTATTCCCCATCTTTTCACTTTATTTATGATTATAGCTTATGCACAGTTTTTATTATTCAATTTATATTTAGTATGCTCATGATTATGCCAATAGGGTTAGCTTGGGATCACTTGTGGTCCTAGGTCCCGTGTCCGCATCTCGGGGGTAGCTCGGGGCGTGACAAGATCAATCTTGTGCCTCACTTTAGAGCAATGAACCAAACCTTCCAAATATAATTTATAAAAAAGTACAAAAATGTCGAATCAATTGAATTTGATTCATGTTAATATGAGGTAATCAAACTTAATCATTGTAGAAAAATGTAGAAGTCATACTTGATATTTCTAACCTTATGAATTCATCATCCTCAAAATTCTTTTCGGCGTTTCTAAATAAAGTGAAGATGTCAAACTTGCTATACACTCTATTGTTACTCTCAGAACATAGATAAAGTAAGTTGGAAAAAATATATTTATGATCGACATCTTACTAACAAACAATGGTAGATGGAAAAAGAGGAGAAAAGAAGGAACTTTATCGTAGGAGCACGTAGAACTGCAAGTGGAAGAACCTAAGATGACAACTTTGTATGGTATATATTGATTTAGTGGTAACTCTTCACATTTCTTAATTTAAGATTAAAGGGGGGAAAACCTTGATTTATGTAGTTATTTAAGAACAATGATTCAATTTTAATTATTTTACCAATTACATATGACTCTTAAAATTCTTGAAATCCTAACTGACTCTTGCTCTTCTACATTACCTTTCTAATAAATGACTTACAATTCAGAAAACAATTAAAATATTAATATTTAATATTCAATTAATTAGATATTTAATTTAACTTAGAGGTAAAATGTAATACAACTTTTAATCTTTGGAGTTTCCCACTTTTAATAATATACTACTTCTGGACACGTGCTTTGCACGTTAGTCCTGTGAAAGCCTTATTTATATATAGTTTTAATTACTGTCAAAACAACATTTTAATCAGTATCACAAGCTATTCAACAAAAAATAATATACATGTAAATAGATGAACAATCAATGTATTCAAATAACTTCTTTATTGTATGTCAAATGATTAGACATTTGATGAACTTGCAAGATTTAGTTTGGTAACTAAAATAATGAGTTATATTTTTATGTTCTTAGGTCCAAACATATGATAAATTAGTATGTGCAAAAATGAATAACAAAAATGATTAATGGTTCTCATTTAAATGAACAATAAGAAAATTTCTACGTATACCTTTAATTGATATCTAGTCATGTCCAACACCAATACAATTCTAAATGTTTCATGGAGGAAAAATTCTATAATGGAGAACGAAAGCAAGAACGAAAAGTTGAGGATATTGCAAAGAATATCCTCATGCTCGGAAAAGAAAACTTTGTTATTATTAGAGACAACATATTAACATATAATCATAAAACTTTTCATTGTTCATTACTACATATGTATTAAATTTACTCTCTTTTTGTAACACCCTAGATTTGAAAAGGACAAAAATGCAGATTTTCAGGGGTTGCAGGTGCCCCTAACGGAGGCCACCTATGGACTGTCGGTTGACCCACGCACCGTAGGTGGGGTCCGTGGTTGGCCACCTCAACTCCACCCAGAATTTTCATTCAAAGTCCATAACCACTCCAGGACCAACGGACCCTAGGTGGGACCATTGTCTGTGGTCCAGGTCCATGGTTCAAACCCCCAATTCTCAATTATCTAAAGCAAAACGATGAGATGACAGGATGGGCCATAGGTCCATCGACGTTCTGTCGGTCATGCCTGTTGTTGGCCTCAACAACTTTTAACTCAGGGGTCATTTTGTCTTTTACCCTTTGTGTTAGGCACCTAAACTACGTCGCTTAACCCCTAAGCTATGTAGTTTTTGTCAGTTTAAGATTAGTAACTTAGTCAGAACATACCCTAATCAATCATTCTCCTAAATCAATCAAACTTAGAGAAGAATAAGAGAGAATAGTCGACCGTGCCCTCTCCATGAACGCACCAGGTTTTCTTCAGTTCGACCCCCAAAAACGAAAGATTTCTCCTTGGAATTCTTCACCAGGTATGTAGTATTACACTAGTTGATTCCTTTCATCCACTCGGTCCCTAGAATTAACTCAGATTCTTGACTCCCTTCATATGCTTTAGACCTAGGGTTTTCTTGAACTTTAAAAGAATTGCTGTGATTTAACTGTTGTACTGCTCTTACACAAAATATCTTGTTCTCGTAACAATGCTGCTTAGTTCCTTTCATAAAATTCAAAACCGTAGTTGTGTAGATTCGTTTAGTTCATGAAATACACTAGCTAGGACAGATAAATACAAATGCATGCCTATGTTTTCAAATGTTTCATTATCAGTACTTAATGTTGTATTTTTAGTTAGCATGTCAGAATAATGAGCTATCCAATATATTTAAGTTATGTTTTATTGTACACATTTCTAGTTTGGAGTAGGCTTAACACCGAGTTTGACTAGGGTCGGTCACCCTTATTGTCCCAGATCTATGTGCCACCGTAGCTTTATAAGTCCCCTTTGTTGGGTGTCAAACTTTAGTGATCACACCTGTCATGCCTTTATACCCCTGGCAAGGTATATTTGGACCTCTTGATGTGGCGTATACATCAGACTACTCGTTTAGCTCACATGGTTTTATGTTGGTTAGTAGTAGCTCCCACAGTCAGACTCAAGTACATTTGACCAGGTTTTCAGATATATATCAGTATCCAGTTTCAGCATGTTATGTACTTGGTCATTGCATTCAGTATATCTCAGTATCTTTATCATGTTTAGATTATATCATTGCTATGTATGTTTTGTTCAGTTATATCTTTTTTCAGCTTTATCTCATCCTTCATGCTCCGTACATTTCAAGTACTTATGCATACTCTACACTACATCATTTCGTGATGTAGGTTCAGGTCCTCAGCATATAGATTACATATATATCGGTTTCCGGTCCGTATTCAGCAGCATCAGTGATGAGTCCTCATACTTCGAGGACAATAAAAATGTTTTTGATTTTAGTTTTGTTTTATGTTGATTTCATTTTTACTAAAGATAGCTGGGGCATGTCCTAGAATCTTTAGTCTTTTAGAGGCTTATTTCAGACATAGTATTAGATTCAACTTTATATTTGACTTTTATCTTTCAGTTATTATTGAAATCTTAGTACATTTCATATATTCAGATGAGTTGAGTATTCCCCACTTTCAGTTACCATTGTTTTTAGCTTCTGCATAGTATATCTTATTCCAGCTCAGGGTTAGCTTGGGGTCACTCATGATCGTAGGGACCGTGTTTACGTCAATGGGGTAGCCTTGGGGCGTGACAAACTTGGTATCAGAGCATTAGGTTTAAGTGTCCTAGGATGTTTGGAAAGAAGAACTAAGTAGAGTCTTTTTCCTGAATGTGAAGCGTGCCACACCTATGAGGGGGAGGCTACAAAGGGTTTTAGAAAAAACTTTACTTTCTTGTTATTCTTATCGTGCGTGGATATGATCTTCTTTCTAACTAGAACTTATTCGTTCAGAGTATACCTCCTCATAGAGCTTACGCAAGGAATGTGAATGCCCACAACGCTAACACAGTTCCTCCAGTCCCAGACCATGATATTTCGAATGCAGATTTTCAGAATGCTATCCAACTTTTGGCTCAGAGTGTAGCAAACCAGAACAATTAGCAGGTTTCTGTTCCTTCAAATACAAGTGGTGGATCAGTGGCTGCCAGGGTCCGAGATTTTGTTCGGATGAATCACCTTGAGTTTTTAGGGTCGCAAGTTGGTGAAGACCCCCAAAACTTCATTGAAGAGGTCAAAAATATCTTTAGAGTGTGGCTAGTGATTGGAAATGATAGGGTAGAGTTGATGTCCTACTAGCTTAAGGATGTGGCTCACATATGGTTCACGCAGTGGAAGGAAAATAGGGGTGAAAACGCAGCTCCTGTGACATGGGGGTGTTTTACCGAAGCTTTTTTGGACAGGTTCTTTCAAGAGAGTTGAGAGAAGCTAAAGCTTAGGAGTTTATAAATTTGAGAAAAGGTTCCTTGTCAGTCAAGGAGTATGGACTTAAGTTTACCCAACTCTCTAGGTTTTCTCCCAAGGGGGAGATGGTGTGCTTTGCTACCAAGGTCATTTATATGTTCCTAAGGTGTGTGAGTTTAGACAGCAGATCCTTAGAGAAGCCCATAAATCCGGGTATTCTATTCATCGAGGTGCCACTAAGATGTATCGTGATCTGCAAGAAGTCTTTTGGTGGAAAGCCATGAAAAGAGATACAACAGATTTGGTGGCTAAGTGCCGTAATTGTCAACAGGTGAATGTAGAACATCAGAAACCAAGAGGTATGACTCAAAATATTAACATTCCTACATGGAAATGGGAAGTGATGAACATGGATTTCATTACGGGTTTACCTCGTACTCGGAGACAGCATGACTACATTTGGGTAATAGTAAACAAAGTTACTAATTCCGCTCAAATTTTGGTTGTTAAGACTACAAATTCAGTGGAGGACTATCTTAAACTCTACACCAATGAGATAGTCAGATTGCATGGGATTCCGTTGTCTATCATCTCTGATAGAGGGCCCCAGTTAACCTCTCATTACTGTAAGTAATTTCATAAAGGTCTTAGTACTCAGGTAAATTTTAGCACAACATTTCATCCACAAAGGGATGGTCAGGCAGAGTGAACCATTCAGACTTTAGAGGACATGTTGAGAGCTTGTGTGATCATTTTTAAGGGAAGTTGGGATGATCTCCTACCTCTCATCGAGGTTGCCTACAATAATAGCTACCATTCCAGTTTTTAGTTGGCCCTTTATGAGGCATTATATAGGTGTAAGTGCAAATCTCTAGTATTTTTATTTGAAGTAGGTGAAGCAGCTTTGTTAAGGCTAGATTTGGTTCATGATGCTAAGGAAAAAGTTAAGCTCATCAGAGATAGACTTAAGACAACCCAGAGTCGTTAGAAGTCCTATTTGGATGTAAGGAGAAGAGACTTGGAGTTCTAAATCGATGATTTGGTTTTTCTAAAAATATCCCCTATGAAGGGGATGATGAGATTTGGCATGAAAGGGAAGCTCAATCCTAGATATTAAGGCCTTTACATGATCTTGAAAAGGCTTTGTAAAGTGGTTTATGAGTTAGAGTTGCAAGCAGAACTAGCAGCTCCAGTACTTAGTAGAAGGGTTTGCAGCTCTTTCCCTCCCTACCCAGCTAATTTAGTCTTTATTCGAGGACGAATGTTTACAAGCGGGAGATAATGTAACACCCTAGATTTGAATACGAGAAAAATGCGGATTTTAAGAGGTGCAGGTGCCACAAACGGAGGCCACCTACGGACTGTAGGTTGACCCACTGACCGTAGGAGGGGTCCTTGGTTGGCCACCTCAACTCCACCCTGAATTTTCAATCAAACTCTAGAACCACGCCAGGACCTACCGACCATAGGTGGGACCACAGTCCAAGGTCCACGTCAGTAGTTCAAACCCCCAATTCTCAAATCTGTGAAGCTAAACGACTAGATGACAGGACGGGTCGTAGGTCCATCCATGGTTTCGTCGGTAAGGCCCGTCGTTGGCCTTGACAACTTTTAACTCAGGGTCTTTTGGTATTTTGCCCTATGTGTTGGGCACCTAAACTACAACGTTTAGTCCCCTAAAATATGTAGTTTTGTCAGTTTATCCGTCCTAACTAAGTTAGAAAATACCCTAATTGATCATTCTCCTTAATCAATCAATCTTAGAGCCAAAGAAGAGAGATTAGTCGACCAAGCCCTATCTAAGAACGTAACAGGTTTTCTTCAGTTCCAGCCTTGAAATCGAAAGATTTTTCTGTAGAATTCGTTACCAGGTATGTGGGATTTCACTAGTGGGTTCCTTTCATCCAGTAGGTCCCTAGAATTCAGTCAGATTCTTGATTCCCTTCATATAGTTTAGACCAAGCGTTTTCTTGAACTTTAGATAATTGTTGTGATTTAGCTGTTGTAGTGCTCTTGTTCAGATTGTCATGTTCTCGTAACAATGTTGCTTAGTTCCTTGCATGAAATTCAGAACCCTAGATGTGTAGATTCGTTTAGTTCATGAATTACACTAGCTAGGACAGATAAATAGATATACATGCCTCAGTTTTCGAAACATTCATTATTAGTACTTAATGTTGCATTTTCATTTAGCATTTTCACTTTCATGTTGTATTGTACACATTTCCAGTTGGTATTAGGCTTAACACCGAGTTGGACTAGGGTTAGTCACCCTCATAGTTCCAGAACTATGTGCCCTTGTAGGTTTATAAGTCCCCTTTGTTGGGCATTAGATTTTAGTGACCACGCCAGTCATGTCTTTATACCCCTGGCGAGGTATATTGGGTCCTCTGGATGGGGCGTATACATCGGACTCCATGTTTAGCTAACGTGGTTTTCTGTCGGTTAGTAGTAGCTCCCAAAGTCAAACTCTAGTGCATTTGACCAAGTTTTCAGATATATTTCAATATCGAGGTTCAACAGGTTATGTACTTGTTCATTGCATTCAATTTTCATATTCAGTATATCTCAGTATCTTAATCATGTTTATATTATATCATTGCTAAGTACGTTTTGTTCACTTATATGTGTATTCAACTTTATCCCATCCTGCATGCTCAGTACCTTTCAAGTACTGACGCATACTCTGCGCTACTTCTTTTTTTCATGTAGATTCAGGTCCTCAGCATTCAGATCACGTGAAGATCGATTCCCGAACTATAATCAGCAGCATCAGTGGTGAGTTCTCATACATCGAGGACAATACACATGTTTTCTATTTCAGTTTTTTTCATTTTAGTTTCAGTCTTACTAGATCAAGCTGGGGCATGTCCCAGCATCTCTAGTTAGTTAGAGGCTTATTTTAAACATAGTATTAGATTCGACTTTAGATTTGGGTTTGATCTTTTAGTTGTTATTGAACTCTTAATACATTTCACTTATTTAGACGAGTTGGGTATTCCCTACTTTTAGTTACTGTTCTTTTAAGCTTCCGCATAGTATCTCTTATTTTAGTATATTTTAGTATACTTATGATATGCTACCTCAAGGTTAGCTTGGGGTCACTCATGATCTTAGGTCCCGTGTATACGCTAAGGGGGTAGCCTCGGGGTATGACACTTTTTTCCGCTGCTATTTTTTCTTCTTGATTACCTATTTTCAACATTTTTTTGGTTATCCTCACTTGAAACTTCTAACTCTCTTATCTTCTCATGTTGAATTGTGCAATATCCTTAATTCGATTTCCTATTGTGAGCTTCCATCTTTGTAAGTTTGTTTTTAAATAGCATTTGGAAATGACATTTTAGATTCAAATTTTAATTCTGAAATTGATTTCTACATTAAAGTGATGAATGACATTCCACATCATATCTTTTCGAATCCTTCCATTATGAAATTTATGATTATGATTAAAAGCGATATCAATGTACTCATTTATTAAGAAAATGATAATTTAATTATTAAAGGGCTTAAGGACTTCAAATTCTGCCATTATGTAATTTAACTTTTCACTTTGGAGCTTCTCACTTATAATAATATATGATATGATATATATATATAATTCATTAATTGATTATTTGAAAAGTAATAATTACAAATTAAATAAAACAAAAATGATTATTTTTCATCTACAATGTGTAAAAAGAAAACAAAAAAAGAATCCTAAAAAAAGTACACCATTTCCCACGAAGGATCACTTTAAAAACTATTTTTATTTTTTTTAAGTGTTTTCGTTTTTAATTCGTTATTATATACATATATATAGAGAGACAGTGTAGTCCATTTTACGGCCTCGGGCCTAATAAGCAATTAAAAATAATTTCAAACTCAAGCTCAAGAGTAGTAGTCAACAATCCGTACCAAATAAACATTCGGCAACCTAAGTTTCACACTACTTAGAAGTCATTTCTAAAAATACTAAATGATACAAAAATCAAAGATAAACCTAATCTAGGGTTTTCCAGCTAAAAGCTACACTAAACAACCAAAGAAATGCCATATTGACTAAGGATAAAGAATCCTAAACTAATCTTAAATTTAACCCTAACATGCGATAATACTCAATAAATAAAGAAACAAACTAAGCCAAGTGTAAGAATAGTGGAACTCTTGCAAAGTTTAAAGACTATTTACAAAACTAGAAAATAAAACTACTAGAGAAAATAGAATCAGAAACAGATTAGAAACAGTATACAAACAAAAATTCTCAAAGAAAGAAAATCGAGCCACTAAATGCACAGTGTCCCCTCAATGAAATTATTCCCTTTAAGTACCAGAGGTTAATGGAATATATCTTCCCACGATAGAACAATCTTACTCACCGGTGTATCGGCACCTAAAACTATGGTGTTAATGAACAACTCAACAGTAGTAAAGTACATTTAGAATACCAGATTTAGTAGTAGTAGAAGAAGTCCAAAAATTGATTTTTTCCTTGTTGAAAAATGAGAGGAAATTCTGTATTTATAGACAACAAATGGTAGTGTGAAATGATGCTTATTGTGCCTTAAAAAAAATGTCACAACCCTTTGGAAAAGTAACAATCTTTCAGAAATGTCAGACGACATTTCATAAAAGTGACAACTCTATGCAAAAGTCACAACTTTCCATAAAAGTCGCAACTCTTCATAAAAGTCACAACTCTTCATGTTCCATTCACACCTTTTAAAACCCAATAGTCCCCTGCATAAATTGGGAATGACTCCAAGACAAAGAAACCGACAAGTGTGTGTACTTTACAAGTAAGAATTAATTGCATCTGGATAAGTAGGTTTCCCTTTGAACTTTTCGTAGTGAACATATGTCGGATATACTCGAACAGTCGGTAGATTTGACATCTTTGAACCGTCAAGCCTTTGGTGTATACCTAGACAACCGTATGTCACACAATGAACCCTTTACCATTTATGGTTGTTACGGTTGTGTTCGTTTCAGCCATGAACACCTCCCGGTTTCATGAGTGTACAGAGAGATGGGCTTTTGATCCTCTATGAAGTGGCTTACTCTTCACACTCACATAGGTTATTTTTAACCTTGTTATCGCGTATATACACTATTTGGTCAAGTTTGCCAACCGCAACATATCATTAAAAACTTTAAGATTTATTAACTCATTAACAGGCCTTAATGTTGTATCTTTGTTCCTGAGCATTCTCTTTATCATGAGAATGGACTGAGTTGGTTGTCAATGTTGAACCTCCAGTCACAACTTTGTTTTCTTCATCACTATATCCTTTCAATACTGCTGCACATTTGTTATAATGCAAAACATAATTTTGAGTGTGTTTTAAATACCCCAAAACTCTTTTGATTGTCATCCAATGAGTTCGATTGGGATTACTCGTGAACTAACTTAGTTTATTAATAACACATTCTATATTTGATCGCGTACACTTCGTGATATACATCATACTCCCCAATACTTTAGCACAATCCAATTGTGAGTCACTTTCGCCTTCACTATTTTGAAATGCAAAGCTCACATTTATTGGAGTTTTGACAATATTGAAATCCAAAAATTTGTACTAGTCAAGTACCTCTTTAATGCAATGAGACCATGACGATGCTAAACATTATGGAGTTCTAAGGATTCCTATACCTAAGATCGCATCACTAACTCCAAGATTTTTCATATCAACTTGCTTTCTAGCATACGTTTAGTAGTATCTATGTCATTACTGTCTCTACTGATGATCAACATATCACCAATATATAAATAAACAATGACCTTGTGATTTTTATGTAAACAAATTTATCACTTCCATCATTCTTAAATCCATTTGCCAACATAGTTTGGTCAAATTTCTTATATCATTGTTTTGGTGCTTGATTTAGTCCATAAAGTTACTCAACAAGTTCACACACTTTCTTTTCTTTACCAGGAACTACAAAACCCTCGGACTGTTCCATGTAAATCTCTTCCTCCAATTTTCCATTTAAGAAACTTATATTTACATTCATTTGATGAATTTGGAGGTCATATACCACATCTAACAGAATTAACATTCAAATGAATGTAATTCTAGTTACTGGCGAGTATGTGTAAAAAAGCTCAATACATTGTTTTTGTCTAAAGACTTTGACAAAAAGTCTTACTTTATATTTGTCAACAGTTCCATCGACTTTCATTTTCCTTCTGAAGATTCACTTTGAACCCAAAGGTTTGTTTCCTTGAGGAAGATCAACCAACTTCCAATAGGATGCTCAAGATTGAACCAATTTCACTCTTGACACCATCTTTTCAAAAGTATCAGTCCACGTAGGACACAGGAAATGTTACAAAATCAAATATGAAGGTAGTAGATGTCCTTTGACATTCACTACAAATCTGAATCTCTTTATTAAGTAGATTCTCCTTTTTTTCTTTCCAAGGTCTTTTAGACCTTTCACTAGACTAGTCAAGTTTAATTTTATAGTGCATATTTCTTAGGTCCTATCTTAATCCTTTTACGAATAGGAAATTGGACTTTGGTTAGACACCCCCACACTTTGAAACATTTCAAGTTGGATTTCCCTCCTTTCCATTTCTCATATGGACCCGACTGTGTCTTGAACAAACAAACAAACATTTTGTTGTTCCCTTTTGCAGTAGTGATTGTTCCTCCACACTAGTTTTGTGGTAAACCTGAACTTATAAGTAATGTAGCCATCATTTCCTTCAAAGTTCAAAATTTTTTTTTATTATGCAATAACATTAAATTGAGGTTGAATAGGGTAGTAGTTTGATGGATGAATCCACTTTCCAAACATATTTCTGCAAAAAGAGATTTATACTCTCCATCCCTATCATTCTTATCTCTTTTCCCAACTAATTTCAACTTCATTTTTATATTTCCTAGACGTTTCTATTGGTTCATCATTACCATTCAGTAAATAGACATAACCGTATCAAATTCAATTGGCAATAAAACTTATGAGATACTTTTTCTCACCACGAGATGGTGTTGACTTCATATCACAAATGTCAGTGTAAATCAGCTCTAAGGGTTTAGAAATACTTTCTACATATTTATAACAATGCTCAGCATACTTAGATTCCACACAAACTCGATATTTTTATTTATTGCACTCAAAGTTAAACAAAACTTCTAAGTTGATTAGTTTTCCTTACATAACTTCCAATTTGATTGTTATAGAACTACCCATGAACAAAGTTTCATTAGGTCCAATAAAGGCAATATAGTCCAAATGCTTCTTTCAAAACATGACAAATGACTATTCACCAATATTCATATCTATATAAATAGTTATATTTAATAGACATATCTTTTCATGAAAAATCACAACCTTTTAAGTTACACTTTTTCATTAAAAAAAATCAATCATTTTGAACAAGCATACATATAATTTGGTAGTTTCATACTAGTCATACCATATACTAGTAAAAAAGAAATTCAATGACCACAATATCAAATATACTCCAAGAATTTTGTGGGTCTAACATAATACAAAAGTATCATCGAATTTCATATCTTGTGCTCCAAATTTAAATTAGACACGAAGTCTAATTTTATCTTTGTCATAAGCAAAGAAGCCCCCACATTTTAAATATGATCTCAAAAATATTTTTCGAATAGTTGAAAATCAATTTTCCACATATTTTCCCATACTATCAAAATGTCATTGGCAGCATGAAACCTCTTTTGGAAATATTATTCTACGAAAGAATTACAGTGCTTTAATTATCTTTGACAATCTAGACATAGTGTAAAGGTTCATTTCATAGAGGCACATATTGCACACATAAAATAATACACTCTAAGTCACTTTTCTTTTCTTTTCTATCACAATTAGACATACCACTTAGTATTTAGAATAGGCATAAGGCACAAGTACCCCCCTAGACTATGACCGAAATCCCAGAGACACACCTTAACTAAATTAAGGTCCTATTACCCCACAAATTTTGTTTTTTTTGGAATTTTGTACACCATTTGTCTTACGTGGCACACTCTTTGACTCCACGCAATTGAGGCGTGTGGGAGATATTTCAATGCCACGTAAGCCAAAAAGGTGACCAAAATTACAAAAAATGGGTTATGGGGGGTAATAGGACCTTATTTTAGTTAAGGTGTGTCTCTGGAATTTCAGTCATAGTATAGTGGGGTACTTGTTCATTTTCCCTTTAGAATACTAATAATAAAAATAAACTTTTGTACATTTTTTTCTATTTAACAGTGAAGTTTATAGAAAAAAAAAGTACAACACTCACTTAATACCTGAAGTTGTCATATTCTTCAAACAAATTGCATAGTCTTATTTATCCAGAGTAGAAAAGTAAAAAAGATTTTTACTCTAAAAAAATCAGACACAATTAAATTCACAAGGAGTACAAAACTACAAAAGTTTTTTTTCTCCTAACAGAATAAAACATATTCTTAGATTCAAATAGAAATGCTTTTCTTTTCAAAAAGCCTTCCAACTATAACATTTTGGCATACTATTTTATCAAACCAAAATGTGCATCTCTCATTCTGCAAACCAAAAGAATTTTATAGGCAACTCCATTTGCGAAGGAAAATTCATTCCAAAACATTGGTTTGCACATCTTTTTCCAAAGATACACATGATAAATATCAAAAGAGTTAACTTTTAGAAACTACTTTCCTCCTTAGATAAATAATAAGAAGGTTACTTGGTGTAATCTTTAACCGAAATAACACCAATTTTCAAGTAGATTCTCAATTCGATCTTGCGAAACAAGTCACCAATTTTTGAAGAAGTAGTGCATTAATTTTCTACTTCCATGATTTGTTTCCCTCAATCAGCAGAATACTAGAAATATCAACAGAATAATAATTTCCTTAAGATTGTTGTTCATATTGTATTCCTAATATACTTAGAACAAAACTTGGAAGAACTTGGTAAGAAACAACAATGTTTAAATAGTATTTTCAAAACTAGAAAATTAAAAATAGTAGAGAAAATAGAATCAGAAATAGATTAGAAACAATATACAAAATATTTTTCCCATAGAAAGAAAATCGAGCCCACTGAATGCATAGTGTCCCCTTAAGGAAACTATTCCCCTCAAGTACTCGAGGTTAATGAAATATATCCTCCCAGGATAGAACGATCTTACTCACCGGTGTATTGTTACCTAAAACCATAGTGTCAGCGAACCACTCAGTGAAAGTAAAGTACATTTAGAATACTATATTTAGTAGTAGTAGAAGAAGTTCAGAAAATTGATTTTTTCCTTGTTGAAAAATGAGAGGAAACTCTTTATTTATAGACAACAAAGGTTAGTGTGAAATGGTGCTTATTGTGCCTTACCGAAAAGGTCACAACTCTTTGGATAAGTCACCATCTTTCACAAAGGTCACAATTTTCAGAAAAGTTACAACTCTTCGCAAAAGTCGCAACTTTTCATAAAAGTCACAAGTCTTCAAGAAAGTCACAACTCTTCATTTTCCATTCACACCTTTTAAAACCAACAACTCTAATGTACCTCAAGGCTGAAATAACATATGAACCTCTGCTCCGGAGCTTTTCCCTTCCAAACGGCCTCCACATGATACACGCTATGCACAACATGGAAGGAATGCCAAAACAAGAAAAACAATACCCATAAAAATATATGAAATGAAAATGGAAAAACAAGCCCAAAACACAATCATGGGACCTATATATGGAGTCTAAAAATTGACTCTAACATGAGGTCCTACAGAGCTCAAGCAACTTGTTGTCCAAAAATGAGCACAATTTGAGCAACAATCAAGCCAATCAGACCCCACCATTAATTAGGTCAAGTGAATCACAAATGGACAGTTAAGGAGGAAATTGTTTGATTTTACCAAGTTTTATGGAGGATTTCTCTGTTTCAGAAAGTGACCATGTTGTTTCCGGATGCAACCCGCCAAGAATAACTCTAATCCACCAATAAATGCTCCCTAATTCACTAAAAGACCAAGTCTTTAAATTGAGTTTACATGGTAAAAATTGACATTTAAATCTTATCATTGCCACCCTTCGCAAACATGGAGGCTTGCATGCAAACATGAAGATCAACCATGTTAACCGTTCACAAATGTGGTAGGAGGCCTGCGAGTGCAAAGGCCTGGGACAACAACCCTCAGTGATCGTGGAAAGACTCATGCAAATATGTAGATCTCGACAAACAGCCCTCCGTGAATGTGAGGCTTAAATCCTGAATGCTGAGGACATATGAAATGCATTCTGTGAATGCCGGCCAACCATTTTATCAGAAGTTCACCAAGAATGGGGAATTCTCCTATTGCGAGCTTACGATTTATTTTGAAGACTGTGAATGAAAACAAATTATGCTACCCAATAAAGAGTGATATTCCAAATAAACGAAATTGAATAAAACCAACATATATTAGCTCATAAAAATGTTAACCCAAGTCAACACTTATAACGAAACATCAAACAAAATGACAAAAGCCACTAACTCATCCAAAGATCGTTCTAGATCAAACTCGACATTTTGGAGCTAACTACGCTGATCAAATTTCCATCTGAGCGTGTTTAACATGATCGTTTAGAGTAGGGATACTACTTGACCAAAAAATACCTTTCGAAGTTGAAGGAGTTGACATCATCCTTATTCAAAATCATACTTTCAAGATGTTGACTAAAGTCAATGCTCTTTTATTTAAAAATGCTACAAAAGGAAAAACTTAGCTCAAAGCACTCACAAACACCTTGGAAAATGAGTCACCTAATGCAATACAACACAAGTGCTCCAACTAAGATATGTGAAGGGGAAAATAGTTAAATTATGAAAAAAATACAAAAACATCATCGAGGGTCATTAAATTGATTTTCTATCTCTGAATTTTATTTCTACGGCAACTGATTTAATAAGTCTTTAATTACAAAAGCTTACCTCTTAAAGGTGTAGAAAGAAGTGAAATAGATAATCAAAGAACAAAAAAAAGTTGAGTTGTAGGTATGGAGAATAAGAAGAAAAGGATGACGACGTATTAATGCCGATCTCTAGGATTGAGGAGAAGAAGGCCTAAGTTAGATGTAATAACGCCATAAGTATATGAAGTAAGGCGTCTTTTCATGAAAAAATATTTTTCTTTGATCGAAGGTATTATTAATTATTTTTTTAAAACATTTTCCATTCGATGTTGTTCCCTTACTTTCAGTATGTTTCTTTCACGATACATTGCTTTTTTACTAAGAAAAAGGTTTTGCATGAAATAATGTTTTTCTTTAAAAGATGTTTGTCATGAAATAAACATAAGATTGTATGTCTTTATTTTGTTTGATGTTGTTTCATTACTTTCTATGTGTTTCTATTCCGTGTAATAGCATGTTGGTTTTGGTTATGGGCTATTTGTTTGGCTTACCTACAAGTTTTGTTAGTAGGTGTTATTATGACTTGAGATTTCAGGCTGTGACAATTATTAGACTTTTAACTTGAAGTGGGGGTGGGGAGGGAGGGATAATATTTTTGAGTGAATTTTTTTATAAAAATCATAAAGTAGAGATAAGTAGATGGGTGAAAAGTTTTAGATAAGAAAAGAAATAATCTAACTCCTAAGACAAAATAATGAAAGAACAGTAAATTTCTAATTGTGGAGTGATTTTAAGGAAAGGGAAAAATTACATAAAAAGAGTGAATTACAGAAAAAAAAAGAAAATTTGGTAGAGAAAAAAAACATACGTATGGAAACGAATTTAGAAAGAGAAAAAACGAGAGAATAAAAAGGAAAGAAAGAACCCTATTTTAAATCAGTTGATAAATTATAAAGGAGAAAAAAAACAATAAAATAATATATTTTTCCTTTTAAAGGAAATAGAGAAAAAAAAAATAACAATAAAATAATGAATTTTTCTTTTTAAAGGAAATAGAGAAAGAAAAATTAGGAAAAAATGTATTTAATATAGTCTATAGGTTGTCATGTTGTGTCAATTCTTTCGAAAATAAACCTTTTCGAATCAGCACACAAAAGCAAATATTGTAGCCCAAATCCTAAATTTACTTTCTTCTCATCAGCCACACTTTCTCTTCCCCTCTATCTCTTACAATTTTCATGCTAATTTGCTACTTTCCTCATCAATGGATATGTTTAGATTTTTCTATTTTTTGGAGACAAATATAATTTTTTTCCCTACCCCTTCTTACATGTCCCTCTCCCGATAGATGACTCTTTCATTTCATGCTCCAAGGCACATAAAATCTTCAAGTACAGAGAAGATTTTACAATCACAAGAACACCAATCTCTTTCATCTTCATATCATCTTACAAAACATTTTTATTCCCTTCTCTGTCTCTCTTTACACTATTTGATTATTGTGTGTAGATTCGAGACCTATAATAATGAACAAATATGTACACCACAAGAGGTAAATCCTTAGTCCACTTTCTCTATTCTCTACTGAACTACATTATTTTTAGAAATCAGTGGTTTAGATCTTTATGTTGCTTTCTGATTTCATTTTCATTTCTTTTATGGATCTTGGGTATCGTGGTGTATAATAAATTTGTTCTGTCAAAAAGAAGGCAATCATAGAATCATACATGCTCATGACTTCATGTTAATATTTGTACTTATGGTGAGTTAGTAGATACTCATCACATAAACACGCCTATTTTTTTTTTTTCCACGTTGTTATCATTAAGATTTCTATTATTCATATTACCCTTTTATTTTTACACAAAAACTGCAGTCGAAGAATTGCTATTTAAGACTCAGTATAACTGCAAGACATGAAATATGCATATACATCTTTATTTCTATCTTTAGCTCCAAATTGGAAACTCACTCGTACATAAATGAATGGAGGGAGGAACACCAAATATTACATTCTCTATCTTGCTAACAACTTGTGTATCTCTTTTTATTAATCTACTTTTCGGAACTAATCTATTATTTACTTGTGTTTCTACTTTTGTATGACAGTTTACATTTGATTGTAATACTTATAATTAATTCCCGCAGGTAGCTTATAATTAAGTAAGTCCATCACATAAAGGATTCTTAACACAATACTTTTGTTCTTAAAACCTACCACATATTTAAATTAGTAGTTTACATATAAGCTATGTGGAGTCTCCATTACTTAGAATAATTTTTGCATCTATCAAGTTGGACTACTTAGGATAGGTCTAAAGTCATGAACACATTCCAACACTAAAGACTATATCTAGTATGCTTGTTTTGATATATAGTAAAGAGTAAATAATGTCTAAATACATTGTCGAAACTACAGATGGACTTGGTTTGTCAATATAAAGTTTTGTAGTGGTCCTATTGGAGTATCAATGGTCTTGGCACTTTCCATGTGGACGCTATTTAGCAGATCACCAATATACTTTTGTTGATTGATCATAGTGCATGTTTATGACTACTTAACTTGTAAGGTTAAAGAGAATTTTAGTTCCCCAATCATATTCAATTCAAACTCATCACTTCCCATTAACTTGGTAAATGTTTCGCATAATGAATCTAATGTAGATCAAAAGATTGTTTCATCGACATATACTTGAACGATAAGTATATTTCTCCCCCTTAATTTTAGGAAGAGAGTGTAGTCAGGTTATCAGAGGACCAACTTCATCAATCAAACTATTTTATTAGAAGTTCATTAGGATTATGATTTGTAACCTGAAATTTTCATGTTAATGCTAAGTTGTCTTATTTGAAAGTTCATAATGTGTGCACATGTAACCTATATGCATTCGTACTAGAAACTAATGGGATTGTCATGCCTTAGACTTCCAATTGATTCAGCCTTGCAAATTTTAGTTAACACATTGTATGTGCTTATATCCTAGTAATTTTGTTAAAGAAAGAGTTACGTTTTCATTGGATTTATCTTATACGAACATATAGTCTAAATGAAATTCTTAAATATCCTTTAGATGTAGTATTAGGAACGAAGATATATTAAACAAGGTGGCACTTTTTCTCGTGGTGGACAAGATGAGGATATTGAGATTGGGATGGCTCCGATTTCTTAAGAGGAGAAGAAATACAAATAATACAATAACAAGGGAATCTACGCTTCTCCTCTTCACATACTAGAACAATCTACATCTCGCTTTCCTCATCCTGTCCACACAGGGCCCACTCCCACCTAATTAAATATATATTCGTTCCTAATACTACCTCTCTAGGTCTTGCAATAATTCATTTACACTACTGGTGCATATAAGATCAATGAAATAAGAAACAACTCTTTCATGAACAAAATGACTTGGATTTTAGCACTTACAAGATTTTTCCTTAATTTCCTAGGGCGGAATCAATTAAAGTTCAAGAAAACTCTTTCAAGAACATTGTGAGCAATGGAGAAACCTTTTCAACCTCCAGACAATCCATTTTTATGAATTAGGTATTTGCTGGTTTTTCTTTTTCATTTTCATCCACCAAAATAACAGTGTCATCATGTTTTGACAAATGGGAAATCAAAAACATTCTTAGAAACCTCTGTTGTATCAAAATATTTATAAGAAAACATAAACTATATAGTACCAAAATAACTATAGTTTTATAAAGAATAAATTCAACTAATCAACCAACCCCCCCGCCCCCATGATATGTGAAGGGAGCATATATTTGATAAAACTGAGAAACCAATAAGGCAAATTTGCTTGAAATTTTCCGTCTTGAAGTTCGGCTGGTCAGTTTTCTTCAGAAAAGTTCTGTTTCTATCTCTTTTGTTTAATTTCTACTTAAATGAAGAATGAAAAGCATTTTTAGAGAGAGATAATAAAACCACATTTTATATGAATATGATTTCTTTTAGATAAAATATCCTTATTTAATATGAAAATTCTAGTTTAAAATATAATTTAATGAAAGAAATGTGATAGATGAAAAGCATCAGGAGTAATCACTATAACTTGTCGTTTTCAACAAATAATTAAGCTCACAAATATCTAATAAAAAATAATTTGTATTTTTTTTATTTCTTATATATTTTTGGGTTGTTCTTCATGTTTTATGTTTTTATTCGTCATTTGGACAAATATGGTTTTAACTATGTTTTCCATTCATATTTTATCCTTCCTCAATTTCTTAGTTATATTATTAGGAACATTCGTTTTTACTTCATTTTTGTTTAATTTTATTTTTGGCCATATTATTAAGAACATTAATTTAATATTTCATTTGGTCTAATTTGATTTCTTGCTCATATTGTTGAAAGAACATGTTTATTTATCTATATGCCTTCAGTATATCATCTTTGTAAGACTAGTATCTTCTAGGGGAAAAATTGAATATATGTTATAAGTAACTCAACAATAATTTTGAAGTATGTTTTTGCCAAACTAACTGAATTATTTTTCGTTTCACTTGTATTTTCTATGAGGTCAAGTTAAAAAAAGTATTCTTTGATGTACATTGGGCATATATAGTAAACCAATTTTTTGGAAGTTTGCGAACAAAAATTTCGGAGAATAATTTTTCTCAACCTAGCGAAAAAAATTAAAGTCAAAACACATGTGACATGTAGTAAAATTGAAATTCTATACACTTGTAGGTATCATTCTAAACTAATGAACACCGGATACTAATAAATATTTAACATCCTATTAGATATCAGAAGATGAAACTTGGAATCTCAAAAATAATAGAATATACCGTTTTAATGAAGCCTGCAAATAAGAGATAATTATGCTAATAATGAGGAAATTTTTTTGATATACAATTTTTTTTTACCATGGAGAAGTTGCTAGGGCCTTCAAATAAAGTTAACGATTTCATCTTCCTTTGTTAAACCCTTAGTTTTAGAGTTCAGACCTGCTTTGCTTTCAAAAGCATTTCATTAAAATTAAACGATTCCTCTTTTGCTTCACCTAGCTCAACTTTCTTTGATTCAATAATGCTCATTTATTCACATAAAAAGTAAGCGACATTACTAAGCCTTGCACGTTCAAATCTAACTATCATGCAAAAACAGTCTATCGCTTTCTGCGAATAGTCCCAATTGTCAAGATGATCGCTAGGGGTCGAAATGCTGAAAGCTTCAATGGCATCCACTATATTAGTAATAATTCCAACATCTAGTTTAACATTTAAGCCACCTAGTAAATGGTCATGCATAAATTAATTCGGGGTGCGATTAAGATCATAGTATTTGGTCTAAAAGAGTAGAAGAACCTTTGAGTCCATGATCAGGACATTGAAATTAATGTTGAAACAATAATATTCCTTGATCACATCCTTTAAGTCCTCTCTCTGTCCTAAAAATCTAATGCTTTCATAAACTTCAGAGTCATTATCTCTATCGTTGCCATATTGATCTGTTTACTGGACTGCAGTCCATGTTTGACATTAACATGGCTTCTTCTTGTTTGTCATCTAGCTGAATGTCTACTAAATTATGCCTTAAGTATTTCTCCTCTTTTGTCATCTTGATTAATATATATAATAGGAGGCTCCAAGGCTTGACCTAGTCATTACATCTGAAAAGCCTTTTGAAAAATACGTCACCTACTATGATATTGATGTAACTTAACAATGTTAAATATGTCGAATACCATAATACTTCTCGTTCTTACTATCCAAAATAATATCTATCCCGTTGGGACAGAGCTCTATTTTTCTCCTCGAACCCAACGACTCAACTTCACATACAAATGTCAAGTTTAACACATCTTGATCCACTATCTCTGCATCTAGATTTAGTATCTCCTTGCAGCTACGGTACAAGAAAGGATCTGCGTTCCTAATGTCTTACAATAATACACCTTTTCCAGAAAATTGGAAAAAAAATACGCGATAAAACAAACTTCGATTTGTACATCATATGCTAAGGCCAATGCATATATCCTCCTAGAGAACCGAAAATACTCGAGCTGTAAAAGATTCACATCAGATGCTGCAGAAAGCACAAATGGCAGGAGATACTGAATATGGAAAAATATTTTACTTGCAAAATATGTTTTTTCATACCAAACACTACTTTCACGCATTTTTGGTTGAAGGAGAATATTTTCATTGTAAAATGTTTTTCCATATTCGATATCTACAACCATTTGTGCTTGCTGCAGGATCTTAAGTGAAGCTGTTACACCTTGAGTATTTCTCATTCTCGGGTAGGATGTGTAAAGCCCCGTATGCTATAACTACCAAAATGCAGGTTTCAGGAGTTGCATGTGGGACCGAAGGGTGCCACCCACGGACCGTAGGGGGACCCACAGTCCGTTCTACTAGTCCGTGGTTTCCAACCTGCAATCCTTCCCCTGAACCCCTAGGAAATTAATCTAAGTCCTAACCCACGCCAGGACGTATGGACCGTAGGTCAGACCACGGTCCGTGGTTAAGGGCCATAGGTCGGACCCTAAATTTTAGCTCCCAGAACCCGATCGACGAATGACCAGCATGGACCATCGGTCCATCGGTGACCCCTACAACTTTTATGTCAGGTATCATTCGGTGTTTTTCTTATGCGTTGGACCCCTAAACTACGTTGTTTAACCCCTAGACTACGTAGTTTTTGTCAGTTTTATCCTAGCAACTTAATTAGAACTTACCCTACTCAACTCATTCTCAAAAACATTCATCAATTTGAATGAGAACAAGAAGAAAGAGTCGACCAAGCCCTAGTCCAAGAATACAACCGGTTTTCATCAGTTTCAACCCCGAAGTCGAAAGATTTCTCCGTAGAATCTTCACCAGGTATGTGGGATTTTACGAGTGGGTTCCTTTCACCCATTAGGTCCATAGATTTTAGTTAGAATCTTGATTCCCTTAATATTATCTAGACCTAGGGTTTCTTGAATGTTAGAAATTGTTGGGTTGTTGCTGTTAGAATGATCTAAATCAGATGATCATGTTATTGCTCAGGTTCTCATATGATATTCAGAACCCTAGTTGTATATATTCATTTACTCTATCATGCATGCTCAGTACCTTTCGAATACTGACGTATACTCTGCACTACATCTTCTCGTGATATTGGTTCAGGTTCTCAACCTCCATATCACACACAGATCAGTTCCCAGTCTTCAGTTGAATAACATCAGTGGTGAGTCCTCATTTTTCGAGGACGGTTGACATGATTGTCTTTCCTTCCTGTTAGTTTTAGTTTCAGTTTTGCTAGATTTAGGTGGGGCATGTCCCAGCACTTCTAGTCAGTTTAGAGGCTTATTTAAAACAGAGTTAGATTCAGTTATAAAATTAGAGTTTGACTTTTCAGTTGTTGTTTAAACCCTCACTTTAATATATTCAGATTTAGTATAGGGGTATTCCCCATCATTTCAGATTATCTCATGATTTATCTTCCGCACTGTATTTAGTTATTCAATTCATATTTAGTATGCTTATAATATGCCAGCAGGGTTAGCTTGGGGTCACTCATGATCCTAGGTCCCTATCCTCCTCTAGGGGATAGCCTCGGGGCGTGACAATCTTAGTATCAGAGCATTAGGTTTAAGCATCCTAGGATGTCTGAAAATCCACACTAAGTAGAGTCCTTTAAATGGGTGTGAAGTGCACCACATCTAATGAGATGGAGGCTACAAAGTGTTTAGGAAAAACATCATTTTCTTGTTACTCTTATTGTGTGTAAGGTATGATCTAAATTCTCATTCTAACTCGAAGTTATTCTCTTTAAGATCATTCCTCCTCATAGATCTTATGGAAGGAATGCTAACATAGCTCCTCCAGTCCCAGATCAGGATGTTCGAATGCTGAATTTCGAAATGCCATTCATCTTTTGGCTAAAAGTTTGACAAACCAGAACAACCAGCAGGCTCTAGTTCCTGCAAATGCTAGTGGTGGATCAGTGGCAGCCAGGGTTCTTGATTTCATTAGGAAGAATCCGCTAGAGTTTTTAGGATCGCAAATTGGTGAGGATCCCCAAAACTTCATAAATGAGGTCAAGAAGATCTTCGGAGTGATGCAAGTGATAGGTAATGATAGGGTAGATTAGGCATCCTATCAGCTGAAGGATGTAGCTCACATCTGGTATACTCATTGGGAAGAGAACAGGGGTACATATGAAACTCATATCACTTGGGAATGCTTTTGTGAAACCTATTTGGATAGGTTCTTTCCAAGAGAATCGAGGGAGGCAAGAGCTCATGAGTATATGAATTTGGCACAGGGTTCCATGTCAGTCAAAGATTATGGACTCATGTTCACCCAATTCTTCAAGCATGCTCCTCACATGGTTGTCGATTCCACTGCTCAAATAAACAAGTTTCTATATGGGATTTTCTACTTGGTAAAAATAAAGTGTAGAAATGCTATGTTGCTGGAAAATATGAACATCTCTAGGCTCATGATTCATGTTCAGCAGGTTGAGGGAGGCAAGAGCCTAGCTGAGGGAGGCAAGAGCCCAGTACCTTCATCAGCTAGTGTTCCATCCTCAAAGTTCCGATATGATCAGAAAGGTAGGGCATCAGGATCTAAGTCTCAAGGTAGTATTTTAGCCAACATAACCTACCTAACTTGTCCAAGTGTGGTAAGAATCATTTGGGCGAGTGTCTTGTAGGAAAGGAAGGATGTTTTGGGTGTGGTCAGTCTGGTCATAGGTTGAGAGATTGTCCTTCTGCTAAACGAGGTCAAGGGGAAAATAATGGAAGAGCTCAGTCCACACAACTTCAGCACCACTGGCAAGTCACCCGACTCAATAGGGTAACTCATCTGGTACTAGTGGCAGACATCTCCGTATAAGGTTGTATGCTCTCCAGGCTAGCCAGGATCACGAAGATTCTCATGATGTAGTCACTAGTACGTTACGAGTCTTTGACTTAGATGTTTATGCATTTATAGTTCTAGGGGCTACTCTTTTTTTTGTAACTCCTTATATAGAAGTCAACTTCAATGTTAGTCCAAAGACTCTCTCAGAAGCCTTCTCAATATCTACTCTAGTCGGTGACCGAGTTATAGCTAGACGGGTATACAAATATTGCTATGTCACAGTCTCTCAGAAAGTCACTTCAACAGATCTTGTAGAGTTATTAATGGTAGACTTCTATATCATTCTAGGCATGGATTGATTACATTCCTGTTATGCCTTAGTCGGTTGTAGAACTAGGATCGTTCGTTTTCAGTTTCCAAGCAAACCAGTCTTAGAATAGAAGGGTAGTAGCTTAGCGTCTATGGGTCTATTCATTTCTTACTTTAAGGCCAGGAAGATAATCTCTAAGGGTTATCTCTATCATCTAGTTCGGGTTGAGTTTTCAAGCTCCAAAACCCCAACTTTTGAGTCAGTTCCAGTAGTCAATGACTTCCTAGAAGTGTTTCTAGAAGATCTTCTCGGGCTCTTCCCGAAAGAGAAATTGACTTTGGAATTGATCCCCTTGTAGATACCCATCCCATTTCTATTCCTCCTTACAGGATGACTCCAGTTGAGCTTAAGCATTGAGAGAGCAATTGAAAGACCTTCTAGATAAGGGCTTCATCAGACTTAATATTTCCCCATGGGGTGCATCAGTGTTGTTTGTGAAGACGAAAGATGGTTCTGTCAGAATGTGCATTGACTATAAGTAGTTGAACAAAGTCACAATCAAGAATAAGTATCCTCTCTCCAATATTGATGACTTGTTTGACCAATTTTATGGTGCTAGTCATTTCTCAAAGATAGACCTTAGATTCGATTATCATCAACTCAGAGTCAGAGATCTTGACATCCCGAAAATGACCTTCAGAACTTGGTATGGTCATTATGAATTTGTAGTTATGTCATTTGGACTAACCAATACTCCTGCAACTTCCGTGGATTTGATGAATATAGTGTTCAAGCAGTATTTGGACCTGTTCGTTATCGTCTTTATTGATGATATCCTCATTTACTCTAGAGATGAGGAATAACATGCGAATCATTTGAGAATTGTCTTGTAAACTCTCAAAGATCGCCAATTATTCGTTAAGTTTAGCTAATGTGAATTTTGGTTGCAATCTATTGCTTTCCTTGGTTATATTTTGTCTAGCGAAGGGATTCGAGTTGATTCTCAGAAAATAGAAGCAGTAAAACAATGGCCCCTAGCTACCTCTCTTACAGATATAAGAAGTTTCTTGAGTTTGGCGGGATATTTCAAAAGGTTCGTGGAAGGGTTTTCATCCATAGCCTCTCCATTGACTAAGTTGACTCAGAAAAAGGTTAAGTTTCAGTGCTTAGATAATTGTGAGAAAGGCTTCGCAGAACTGAAAACTAGGTTGATTACAACTCCCGTTTTGACTCTACCAGAAGGTTCAGACGGTTATGTCATTTATTGTGAAGCATCCAGAGTCAGCCTAGGTCATGTGTTCATGTAGCGAGGTAAAGTTATAGATTATGGTTCTAGACAACCTAAGGTGCATGATAAGAACTATCCGACACATGATCTCGAGCGTGAAGCAGTGGTGTTTGCACTTAAGATTTGGAGACATTACTTGTATGGTGTTCATGTAGAAATGTTCAAAGACGATAAGAGCTTTCAGTATGTGTTCACCCAGAAAGAGTTGAATCTTCGCCAGAGGAAATTGCTAGAGTTTCTCAAGGATTACGATATGAGTCTGTATTAAAATCCTGGTAAGGCCAAAGTAGTAGAAGATGCTCTTAGTAGACTATCTATGGGTAGTGTAGCACATGTTGATGAAGAAAGAAAGCTACTAGCGAAGGATGTCCACAGACTTGCTCGCTTTGGAGTTCGTCTTATGTGCATATCAGATAGTGGTGTAATAGTTCAGAATAGTGTAGGAATATTCATTGGTAGTAGAGTTTAAGGAAAAGCAAGACAGTGATCCGATATTGCTTCAACTGTGGGTGTTATCCATTAGCAGAGAGTTCAGGTTTTCTACCAAGGGGGAGATGCTGTGCTTCACTATTAGGGTCGATTATCTGTTCCTAAGATGGGTGAGTTTAGATAGCCGATACTTGCAGAAGCCCATAACTCCAGATATTCTATTCATCCAGACGCCACTAAGATGTACCATTATCTGCAGAAAGTCTTTTGGTGGAATGGTATGAAAATAGATATAGCGTATTTTGTGTCTAAGTGCCCTAATTACTAGCAAGTGAAAGTATAACATCAGAAACCAGGAAGTATGACTCAAGAGATCAGCATTCCTACTTGGAAGTGGGAAGTGATAAACATGGACTTCATTACAGGATTATCTCGTAATCGCATATTTCATGACTCCATTTTGGTGAAAGGTTATAGAGTCACTAAAGTCTGCGCGCTTTTTGGCTGTTAAGACTACACATTCAGCGGAGGACTACGCCAAGCTTTACATTAATGAGATAGTCAGGTTACATGTTGTTCCTTTTTCTATCATTTCAAATAGAGGTCCTCAGTTTACCTCTCATTTCTGAAGGTCCTTTCAGAAAGGTCTTGGTACTCAGGTTAATCTTAGCACAACATTTCATCCACAGAAGAATGGTGAGGCAGAGTGTACCATTAAGACCTTAAAGGACATGTTGAGAGCATTTCTGATCGATTTCAAGGGTAGTTGGGATGATCATCTTCCTCTTTTAGTGTTTTCTTACAACAATAGTTACAATTCCAACATTTAGATGACCCCTTATGAGGAATTATATGGGCATAGATATAGATCTCCAGTTGGTTGATTTGAAGAAGGTGAGGTAGCCTTGATAGGGCCAGATTCAGTTCATGATGCTATGGAGAAAGTGCAACCAATTAGATATAGACTTAAGACAACCCAGAGTCGCTAGAAGTCCTATACAGATGTAAGGAAAAGGGAACTAGAGTTCCAAGTGGATGATTGGGTTTTTCTGAAAGTGTCACCTATGAAGGGGTGATGATATTTGCAAAGAAGGGGAAGCTCAGTTCTAGATATGTAGGACCTTACAAGATCTTGAAAAGGTTTGGTAAAGTGGCTTATGAATTAGAGTTGCCAAAATCACTAGCAGCAGTGCATCTAGTTTTTCACATTTCGTTGTTGAAGAAGTGTATGGGTGATCCAACATCTATTGTACCTTTAGAAATTGTGGCTGTGAAGGATAGTCTCACTTAAGAAGAGGTACCAATTGAAATCCTTGATCGTCAGGTTCAAAGGTTGAGAAACAAAGAAATCGCTTGAGTTAAGGCTGTGTGGAGGAGTCAGTCCATAGATGGAGCTACTTGGGAAGCAGAAGAAGCTATGAAGGCCAAATATCCTCATCTCTTTCCTTCTGATTCCATTCCAGGTTGAGGTAATACTTCCTCTACTTTTTTTCAGTTATTCATGCGTAGTTTCAGTCTCAGTTTCATGTTCCTTCAGTTTGTACCTGCATTCTAAATGTATTTGCATGTTCTTGGAACTTAGTCAGTCAGACATAAGTTTCCAGTGTTTAGTGGTAAGGTTTGCAGCTCTTTCCTTCCCTATTCAGCTAGTTTAGTCTTCATTCGAGAATGAATGTTCCCAAGGGGGAGATAATGTAACACCCAGTATGTTAGTACTACGAAAATGCAGGTTTCAGGAGTTGCAGGTGGCACCGATGGGCAGCACCCACATACCATAGGGGGACCCATGGTCCATTCTCCTGGTTCATGGTTCCCAATCGAGAACCCTTCACAAGAACCCCCAGGGAATTAATCTAAGTCCTGACCCACGCAAGGACCTACAGACCATAGGTTAGACCACGGTCTTTGGTCCAGGTGCGTATGTTGGACCCTAGATGTTTAGCTCCCAGAATCCCTTCGATGGATGACCGACACGGACCGTTGGTCCATCCATGGTCCATCGGTGACCCCGACAACTTTTAAGTTAGGGGTTGTTTGCTCTTTTCCTTATGCGATGGACCCTAAACTACGTCGTTTAGCCCCTAAAATAGGTAATTTTTGTCTGTTTTATCGTAACAACTTAATTATAACTTACTCTAGTCAACTCATTCTCCAAAAATTCATGAAGTTGAATGGAAAGAAAGAGAAAAAGTAGACCAAGCCTTAGTCCAAGAACACGGTAGGTTTCGATCAGTTTCAGCCTCGAAATCGAAAGATTTCTCCGTGAAATTCTTCACCATGTATGAGGTATTTCTTAGTGGGTTCCTTTCACCCATTAGGTCCCTAGATTCAGTCACAATCTTGGTTCCCTTAATATTATCTAGAAATAGTCTTGAATGTTAGAAATTGTTTGGTTTTAGTTGTTAGAATGATCCAAATCAAATTATCATGTTATTTCTCAGGTTCTCATATGATATTCAGAACCCTTGTTGTATATATTCGTTTAGTTCATGAATCATACATAATAGGTCAGATTGTTTAGATTATTCAGAAATACGCATGCTTCAGTTTACAAATGTCATATTATCAGTCATAATTATTACATTCTCAGAGTTTGCATGTCAGTAATTGAGCTATCTAGTACTTCGGCATTTTAGTCATAATATTTCTTGTTTGCATTCTTATTGAGAGTAGCTTAATACCGAGTGGACTAGGGTCAGTCACCCTCAAGTACCAAAACTACGTGCCCCGTAGGTTGTAAGTCCCTTCTGTGGGCATCATTTTGGTGATCATGCCTCTATACCTTTTGTAGAGTATATTGGGTCCTCTTGATGAGGCGTATACATTGGAGTCCACATTTAGCTCATGTGGTTTTATGTCGGTTATTATGAACTTCCCTTACAGTCAAATTCTAGTGCCTTGACCAGTTATTAGTTTTAGTTCAGATTTCAGTTTCAGCATGTTACAAACCTGGTCATTGCATTCATTCATTTCATGTTCAGTATTCACAGTTTAGTATCATGCTTATCTCTTATCATAGCTCAAACATTATACCTTGGTTCAGTTATATTATTGTTCAACTTTACTCTATTCGGCATACTCAGTACCTTTCAAGTACTGACGTATACTCTGCGCTACATCTTCTCGTGATGTAGGTTCATCAGTTTAGTAGCATCAGTGGTGAGTCCTCATTCTTTGAGGACCGTTGACATGATTGTCTTTCCATGGTCTTAGTTTTATTTTCAGTTTTGCTATATTTAGCTTGGGTAGCTCTTAGAATTTCTAGCCAGTTTAGAGGATTATTTCAGACATAGTTAGATTCAGCTATAGCGTTATAGTTTGACTTTTCATTGGTTGTTTAAACTCTCACTTTTATATATTCAGATTTAGTATATAGGTATTCCCCATCATTTTAGATTATTTCATGATTTAGCTTCTGCATAGTATTTATTTATTCAGTTCATCTTTGGTATGCTTATAATATGCCAGCATGGTTAGCTTGGGGTCACTCGTGATCCTAGATCCCGTGTCTGTGTCCAGGGGGTAGCCTCGGGGTGTGATAGGATGACTGTGTTGACCTTAGGATATGATGTGTAAATCGGAGCAGTTTTTTATTGCATATTTTTCTTGCAATTGGCTAGAAAAGGTGTATTATTGTATTGTATTAGAGAGACAGATCAATTCTTGTAACATGAGATACTTAATATGGATGCAGAGATACTAGATCAAGAGGTGTTAGGCTTGACATTTGGTATTGAAGTTGAGTCGTTTCGTTCGGGAGAAAAATAGAGCTTTATCCCAATGGGAAAGATATTGTTGTGGATAGTAAGAATAGGGAGTATTATGTTAAACTGATTATCCAACATGGTTATGTTACATCAATAATAAAGCAAGTGGAGTAACTTTCAAAAGTCTTTTTTTAGATGTAATAACTAGGCCAAGGCTTGGAGACTCCTATTATATATATTCATCAAGATGGAAAAAGTGGAGAAATACTTGGAGCCTAGATTACTTGATATACATCTAGATGAAAAACAAGAAGAAGCCATGTTAATGTCAGACTAGGACCGAGGTCCAGTAACAAATCAACATAGCAATGATAGAGATAATGATTCTGAAGTTTATGAGAGCATAGATTTTCATGATATAGACTGGACTTAAAGGACGTGATCAAGGAACATTCTTGTTTCAACATTATTTTTAATTGTCTGATCATGTACTCAAAGGTTCTTCAACTCTTTTGGACCAGATACTATATTCTTTGTATACTTGCAAGATTTTTCTGAGGGTTCGTTTCCTTTTCCAAGTGTGTATTCCGGTAACAGTAAAATAAAGAACTTTGGGTATGCAACAACTACCAGGTTCCCGATTCACTGAATATTACACACTAAGATCATCTAATATGGTACTATGAAAATATAGTAATCCAAAAAGGCCGAGGTAAAATCCCACAAAATTGGGACAGAATAATAACATTTTGACGACTAACTGATGGTTTTAATTCTATTTTGTAAGACTTAAAATGAATTTGTATAAGTAAAACTAGAATGCACAATATAACTACGAGCTATCATACATATATATATGAAAGAAAATTGTCACATCCCGAGGCTACCCGCTGGATGTGGACACGGGACCTAGGATCACAAGTGACCCCAAGCTAACCCTGCGGGCATGACATGAGCATACTAAGAATAATATTAATTGATGCGGAAGCTAATCATAAAGTAGATCTGAAATAATGGGGAATACTCATATACTAAATATGAGTATATCAAATCTGAGAGTTAATACAAAAGAAATATCAAACTGAAATACTAAGTTGAATCTATCTATGTCTGAAAATAGCCTCTAACTGACTTAAAGTGTTGGGACATGCCCTACCTAAGTCTAGCAAAACTTAAACTAGAAGACTGAAATACTGGAAATATAACATGACTGTTGTCCTCGAGGAATGAGGACTCACCACTGATGCTGCTGAACTGGAGATTGGGAACCAATCTAAGCGTGATATGGATGCTCAGAACCTAAACCTACATCACGAGAAGATGTAGTGCAGAGTATGTGTCAGTACTTGAAAGGTATTGAGCATGCAGGATAGAGAAAAACTAAAATAAACACATAACTGAAGAAGCAATAATGCAAGAGTATAATCTGAACATGATACAAATACTGAATACTGAGCTAATTCGGTGCAATGACAAAATTTATAACACGCTGAGACTGAATATTGACAGTACTGAACTGTGGGAGGTACTAATAACCAATAATAAAACCACATGAGCTAAATGTGGAGTCTGATGTATACGCCCCATCGAGAGGACCCAATACACCCGGCAAAAGCTATAGTGGCATGCTAGCGTGATCAGTGAAATGATGCCCACTGAAGGGACTTAAAACCTATGTGGCTTTTAGTTCTGGGACTATTAGGATACGCTGAACCCTAGTGCAACTCGGTATTAAGCTACTCCTAATAGATTAAGTGATTAACACATTATCACTGAATTCTGTATTATACTGGATAGCTCAAAACTGACATGCAAATTGGGAATGCACATTAATATACTGATAATGACACATTCAAAAACTGAGGCATGTATATGTGAAATATCCGAAATATCTGACCTAGCATGTGTATTTCAAGAACTAAAGAAATACAAAGCTAGGGTTCTGAAATTTATGCTAGAAACCAAGTAATACATGATACTCTAATATGGAAGATTCACATAACTAATTCATGATAGTTTGTTGAAGTTCTAGAAACCCTAGGTCTAGTTAATAATAGGGAATCAAGAATCTGACAGAATTCTAGGGACCCAATGGGCAAAAGGAACCCACTAGTGAAATCCCACATACCTGGTGACGAATGCCACAAATAAATCTTTAGATATCAGGACTGGAACTGATGGAACCTTGTTGCCTTGAACTAGGGTTCTTGAATTCTCTTCTCCTCTGACGCTCTAATTGTTTCTATGTTTTAAAGAATGATCTGACTTAGGTAAGTTCTAGTTATGTTTCTAGGCTTAAACTGACTAAAACCTCATAATTTAGGGTTTAGACGACGTAGCTTAGGGGTTAAACAAAATAGGAAAAGACCAAAAGCCCCCAACTTAACTACTATCGGAGTGACCGATGGATGGGACCTACGGTCCATAGGTTGGAGTCGTAGGTCAAGTCGGCCAGACAGGGCTTCACTAAAATTAGCATAACTTTTTACTTTGAGATGGGACTTTAGCAAACTCGGTGGCGTAGGAAAGAGAATTCAATTATCTATCATATAGTAGGTCATGGGACACCTAATTCCTTTTGTTATAAGAGTGATGACCATTTGAAGTTCACCCAATTTGCAATTTCCCCTTAATTGGCTGCTGACCTTCACTAATGATCAGACCTACAGACTATGGATCGAATGACCGTCCGTGCTGGTCGGTCGTCGTTCAAGTCAGAGGCTAGTTAAAGGGCACCTCAGTCCATAGACCGTGGGTCGAGACCTAGACAATTTTCTGAGTTGGGTTTGGCAAAGGGTCGCAGTGGTGAACCACAAACCCACAACACGGTCCGTGTGTCAGGCCACGGTCCATGGGTGGTGACCGTAGGTTGCACCTGCAACTTCTGAAAATCTGAAATTTGGTCTGCTTTCAGATATGGGGTGTTACATTTTCTCCCCCTTGGGAACATTCGTCCTCGAATGAAGTCTAAACGAGCTGAGTATGGAGGGAAGGAGCAGCAACCCTACCACTAAACACTGAGAACTGAATTTCTGATTGAATTGAGTTCCAAGAACATGCAAATACGCTAAAAATGCAAACACTAACTGAAGGAACGTGATACTAAGACTGAATTTGTGCATGAATGACTGAAAAACTAAAGAGGAACTATTACCTCAAGCTGGAATGGAATTGGAAGGAAAGAGGTGAGGATACTTGGACTTCATGGCGGCTTCTGCTTCCCAAGTAGCTCCCTCTACGGAATGACTCCTCCACAAAACCTTGATTGAAGCGACTTCTTTGTTTCTCAATCTTCTAACCTAATGATCGAGAATCTCAACTAGTACATCCTCATATGAGAGACTATCTTTCACGGACACACTATCTAATGGCAGTGTGGATGCTGGATCACCCACACACTTTTTTCAAAGGGAAATGTGAAAAATCGGATACATTGTTGCTAGCTCTGCTGGCAACTCTAACTCATAAGCCATTTTACCAATCCTTTACATAATCTTTTGAGGGCCTACATATCTAGGACTGAGCTTCCATTTCTTGCCAAATCTCATCACCAATTTCATAGGCGACACTATCAGGAAAACCCAATCAACAACTTGGAACTCTAGTTCCCTTCTCCTTACATCTGCATAAGACTTCTGGAAACTCTGGGCTGTCTTAAGTCTATCTCTAATGCGATGCATTTTCTGCATACCATCATGAACCAAATTTTGTCCTATCAAGGTTTCTTCACCCACTTCGAACCAACCAACTAGAGATCTACATCTACGCCCATACAATCCCTCATAAGGGGCCATCTGAATGCTATAATGGTAGTTATTATTGTATGCAAATTTTACAAGAAGAAGGTGATCATCTCAACAGCCCTTGAAGTCGATCACACAAGCTCTCAACATGTCCTCTAAGGTCTGAATGCTATGCTCTACCTGACCATCCATCTGTGGATGAAATGTTGTGCTAAGTTTAACCTGGGTACCGAGACCTTTCTGAAATAACTTCTAAAAATGAGAGGTAAATTGAGGACCTCTATCTGAGATGATAGAAAAAGGAACCCATGAAACCTGACTATCTCATTACTGTAAAGCTTGGCGTAGTCCCAGCCGAATCTGTAGTGTTGACCGCCAAATGAGCTGACTTAATAACTCTGTCAACTATCACCCAAATGGAGTCATGTTGTCCGCGGGTACGCGGTAATCCTGTAATGAAGTCCATGTTGATCACTTCCCACTTCCAAGCAGGAATGTCGATCTCTTGAGTCATACCCCTTGATTTCTAATGTTCTACCTTCACTTGCTGATAATTGGGGCACTTAGCCACACAATCTGCTATATCCCTATTCATACTCTTCCACCAAAAGACTTCCCGTATATCACGGTACATCTTAGTGGGCCCTAGATGAATAGAATATCTGGAGTTATGGGCTTCTGCAAGAATATGTTGTCTCAACTCACCCACCTTAGGAACACACAATCAAACCTGATAGTGAAGTACACCATATCCCCATTGGGAGAAAACCTCAACTCTCTGTTGGTGGACTACACCCTTAAGTTGAAGCAAGATTGGATCACTGTCTTGGTTTTCCTTAACCTCCGCTACCAATGAAGATTCTGACCCATTCTGAACTGTGACACCAATATCTGATATGCTCATAAGGTGAACTCCCAAGCGAGCAAGCCTATGAACATCCTTCACTAGCTATTTTCTTTCTTTCTCAACATGTGCTATACTACCCATAGATAGTCTGCTAATAGCATCTTCTACTACATTGGCCTTACCAGGTGGGTAATGCACACTCATATCATTGTCCTTGAGGAACTCAAACCATCTCCTCTGGCGAAGACTCAACTCTCTCTGGGTGAATACATATTGAAGGCTCTTATGGTCTGTGAACACATCTACGAGAACACTATACAAGTAATCTCTCCAAATCTTTAGTGCAAACACCACTGCTGCAAGCTCGAGGTCCTGAGATGAATAGTTCTTCTCATGCACCTTAAGTTGTCTAGAAGCAGAAGCTATAACCTTACATCGCTGCATCAATACACAATGTAGGGCGACTCTGGATGCATTACAATAAATCACATAACCATCTGTACCCGCTAGTAGAATCAAAACAGGAGCTGTAGTCAACCTAGTTTTCAGTTTTGCAAATCATTTCTCACAATCATCTGACCACTACAACTTGACCTTTATCTGAGTCAACTTAGTCAACAGAGAGACTATTGATGAAAATCTTTCCATGAACTTTCTGTAATAACCTGCTAGACCCAAGAAACTTCAAATATTTGTAGGACAGGTAGGTCTGGGCCATTGTTTCACTGCTATTATATTTTGAGAACCCACTCGGATCCCTTCGCTAAACACTATATGCACAAGGAAAGAAACTGACTGCAACCAAACCTCACATTTATTAAACTTTGCGAATAACCTGCGATCTTTGAGAGTTTATAGGACAACCCTCAAATGATTCGCATGTTCTTCCTCATTCCTAGAGTAAATGAGGATATCATCAATAAATACGATAACGAACAAGTCCAAATATTACTTAAACTATTTGTTCATCAAATTCATGAAAGCTGCGGGAGCATTGGTTAGTCCAAATGACATAACTACGAATTCATAATGACCATACCTAATTCTGAAGACTGCCTCTATCTTTGACTCTAAGCTGATGATAACTGGATCTGAGGTCTATCTTTGAGAAATGACTAGCACCCTGAAGTTGGTCAAACAAGTCATCAATCCTGGGATGGGATACTTATTATTGATTATGACCTTGTTCAACTGCCTATAGTTCATGCACATTCTGAGAGAACCATCTTTCTTCTTTACGAACAACACTGGTGCACCCCATGGGGAAATACTAGGTTTGATGAAGCCCTTGTCTAGAAGGTCCTTCCACTGCTCTTTCAGTTCCTTAAGCTCTGCTGGAGCCATTATGTAAGGAGGAATAGAGATAAGCTTGGTATCTTGAATGAGATCAATTCCAAAGCCGATTTCCCTTTCGGGAGAACTCTGAGATGATCTTCTGAAAACACTTCTAGAAACTTATTGACTATTGGAACTGACTCAAGAGTTGGGGTTTCGGAGGTTGAATCCTTAACCTGAACTAGATGATAGAGATACCCCTTAGAAATCATTTTTTTAGCCTTAAGGTAAGAAATGAATCAACCCATACACGCTAAGCTACTACCCTTCCATTCTAAGTTTGGTTCGTCTGGAAACTAAAAACGAACAACCCTAGTTCTACAATTGACTGAGGCATAACAGGAATGTAACCAATCCATGCCTGGAATGATATCGAATTCTACCATTTCTAACTCTACAAGATCTGCTGAGGTGACTTTCTGGGAGACTGTGACGTGGCAATTTATGTATACCCGTCTAGCTAAAACTAGGTCACCGACTGGAGTAGCGACTGAGAAGGGTTCTGAGAGAGTTTCTGGACTGACACCTATGATTACTGCTATATAGGGAGTTACAAAGGTAAGAGTAACCCCTGAATCTTTTCAATTAGTGTACCATATGTGAGCCACATACTTAAGCTGGTAGGATGCCAACTCAGCCCTACCATTACCAGTCACTTGCATCACTTCAAAAAATTTCTTAACCTCATCAATGAAGTTTTATGGGTCCTCACCAACTTGTGACCCTAAAAACTCAGGCATATTCATCCTAACAAAATCTCAAACTCTAGCTACCACTGATCCATCATTTCTATTAGTAGGAACTGGAACTTGCTGATTGTGCTGGTTGGTAATACTCTGAGCCAAAAGCTGAATTGGCGTTCCAAAATTCTACATTCAAAACTTCCTGATCTAGGACTGGAGAAACTACATTAGCAGTGCGTGCATTAGCTCTATGATGAGGCATGATCTTAAGCGCATAACGATGGATTAGAAAGGAGATCATGCCAAAGCATGATAAAAATATCAATAAGTGAAGTTTTCCTAAAACACTTCATAACCTCCCTCTCATTAGATTTGGTGAACTTCACACCCATGAAAAGGACTCTACTTAGTTTTGCTTTTGATACATCCTAGGACTCTTAAACCTAGTGCTCTGATACCAAGTTTGTCACGTCCCGAGGCTACCCACTCGACGTGGACACGGGACCTAAGATCACAAGTGACCCCAAGTTAACTTTGCTTGCATGACATGAGCATACTAAGAATAATAATTACTGATGCAAAAGCTAATCATAAAGTAGATCTGAAATGATCAGGAATACTCATATACTAAAACTGAGTATATCAAATCTGAGAGTTTAATACCAAAGAAATATCAAACTCAAATACAAAGCTGAATCTACCTATGTCTGAAAATAGCCTTTAACTGACTAAAAGTGTTGGGACATGCCCTAGCTAAGTCTAGAAAAACTGAAACTAAAAGACTGAAATAATGGAAAGATAACATGACTACTGTCCTCGAGGAATGAGGACTCACTACTGATGCTACTGAACTAGAGATCGGGAATCGATCTAAGCGTGATCTGGATACTGAGAACCTGGACCTACATAAAGAGAAGATGTAGCGCAGAGTATGTGTCAGTACTTGAAAGGTACTGAGCATGCAGGATAGAGTAAAGCTGAAATAAACACATAACTGAACAAGCAATAGAGCAAGAGTATAATCTGAACATGATACAGATACTGAATACTAAGCTAACTGGGTGCAATGACCAAATTTATAACATGCTGAGACCGAATACTGACTGTACTGAAATATGCTCAGTGTGATAGAGTCTCAATGAACTGTCGGAGCTACTAATAACCGGTAATAAAACCACATGAGTTAAAGGTGGAGTTCGATGTATACGCCTCATTGAGAGGACCCAATACACCCCACCAATGGTATAGAGACATGCTGGCGTGATCACTGAAATGATGACCACGGAGGAGACTTACATCCTACTTGGCTCGTAGTTCTGGGACTATTCAGGTACTCTAAACCCTTGTGCAACTCGATATTACGCTACTCCCAATAGATTAAGTGATTAACACATCATGACTGAATTCTGTAATATACTGGATAGCTCAAAACTGACATGAAAACTTGGAATGCACATTAATATACTGATAATGACACATTCAAAAACTAAGGCATGTATATCTGAAATATGTGAAATATCTGACCTAGCATGTGTAATTCAAAAACTAAAGAAATACATAGCTAGGGTTTTGAAATTTATTCTAGAAACCAAGTAATAACATGATAATATGATTTGGAACATTTAAATAACAAATTCATGATAATCTACTGACGTTCTATTAACCCTAGGTCTAGTTAATAATAGGGAATCAAAAATCTGACTGAATTCTAGGGACCCAAAGGGTGAGAGGAACCTACTAGTGAAATCCCACATTCCTGGTGACTAATTCCATGGAGAAATCTTTACATATCGGGGTTGGAACTGTTGGAACCTTGTGGCATTCTTGAACAAGGGTTCGTGACTTCTCTTCTCCTGCTACGTTTTAATTTTTTCTAAGTTTTAAAGAATGATCTGACTTAGGTAAGTTCTATTTATGTTTCTAGGCTTAAACTGACTAAAACCTCATAATTTAGGGTCTAGGCGACGTAGCTTAGGGGTTAAACGAAATAGGAAAAGACCAAAAGACCCCCGACTCAATTGTTTTCGGAGTGACCGACGGACGGGACCTATGGCCCGTAGGTCAACCTACGGTCCGTATGTCAACCTACGGTCCGTAGGTTGGAGTCATAGGTCAAGTCTACCCGTCCGGGCTTCACTAAAACGAGCATAACTTTTTACTCGGAGATTGAATTTCAGCAAACTCGGTGGTGTTGGAAAGAAAATTCAATTATATATCATATAAATGGCCATGGGACACCTAATTACTTTTGTTCTAAGAGTGATGACCATTTGAAGTTGACCCAATCAACTATTTCCCTTTAATTGGCTATTGACCTTCACCAACGATCAGACCTACGAACTGTGCATCGAACGACTATCCATGCAGGTCAGTCATCATTCGTGTCAGAGGCTAGGTAAAATGGGCCTCGATCCACGAACACATACCACGGACCGTGGTCTGGCCTACGGAGCGTGGGTCTGTTCGTGGGTTGAGACTTAACCAATTTTCTAAGCTGGGTCTGGGGAGGGGTTGTATTGGTGAACCACGAACCCACCCATCGTCCGTAGGTGCCTACCGTAGGTTGCACTTCTACCTTCTGAATATCTAAAATCTGGTCTACTTTCAGTTACGAGGTGTTACAAAAATCCTAGGCCTGCCTATGTGGTGCCACCACAAACATGAATTCCATTTTAATATATTATTTCCAAAAATAGGCTTCCCCTTTCTTGAAAAGTTGTGACTTATGAAAAGTTGCGACTTTAATGAAGAGTTGTGACTTTTATGAAAAGATATAACTTTTATGAACAGTTGTGACTTTAATGAAGAGTTGCGACTTTAATGTAAAGTTGCACCAAGGTTGTGACCTTTCCGAAGGGTTGCAACTTTACCAAATAGTTGTAACTTTTCCAATAAGGCACAATAAATATTTGTTCACACTACCCTTTGTCGTCTATAAATAGAGGGATTTTCTCTCATTTTAAAACAACAAAAATCATTTCGTAAGCGTAAGCTATATAATGAGAGACATTCTATGACTATGAAAATTTTCAACCTCTTCTTCTTCTTCATAGTTAAATATTTGTCTACTTTGCTCTTGTTGAATGACTCACTTACACAATTGCTTACGTTACATATCCTGGTATGTATTTTTATAGTCATTAATTTATGCTTGTGTTACTAAGGATAAATGATAGGATGTAATAATTTTCATTTTGTTTTACAGTGTTAATGTTTGTGATTACGTAATCTTGTATATAAGATTATATAGTGTTTTAGTATTAATGACTGGTAGGTTTTAAGTATTATTTTATAAATTTCATGATATTAAATTTTCGCGAGAAGCGCATGTCATTTTACTAGTAAACTTATAATATTAAAGCACTAATCTTGTGTCCCAACAATACAATTCACAGTTTGTCAAAGATAATATTGTATTCAGAAAAGGATGGGGTCGAACCCCACATAATCGAAGCATTACTTTTATAGTCACAACAACAACCAATGGGCAATGAAAACTCTTCTTTGAATTCATCATAAACCAAGTGCGAACCTACACATTCCTATATCTCTTTTTTTTAACCAAAACCATAGAATTGTATGTCTAAAAATGTAACACTCGTGAAGTTTTTATTCTGTATATACAACTCATTTGTAACATAGTTGTTTTAAAAAACTTATTACAGCAAGAATTTGGTTCAATAATTTATCCGGTTAAGTAATTTCTCCGATACACGATACAATTCCAAGCTTGGAATAGGCAAAACAACAACGTGCCAACTTAATGAACAATAACTAGACATAAACAACCTCATTAGGTATGATAATGACCTCTAACTGAGGCTCTCCCCGCCTAAATAAAGAACTCTAACACATATCCATGAACAAACGCGAACCAATATAACTGAAATTACCCGATTTAGAGCTCCTTAGCTCAAAAATGGAGTTTGGAAAAAGATGAACAAAGATGAAAACAGGTTAATTAAAAGACCAGTTAGCTTACTACTGTGAACGTGGGGCCTGGGTCGCAATCATGGAGGTCAATAGGATCAGTTTGACCTAGATTATCCATCGCAAAGACTGAGAACCTCCACAAAACTGGAGGGTCAAGGTCACATTCCTTCAAGAACGCTGAGCATGGCTTGCGAATACGACAACCAAGCAGCTTGGTTTTTATGAACACGGTGTCTGGCTTACGAATGCGAATGCCAAATATCGTAGGCTTCCACAAATGCGGTGCCTTGGATGCAAACGCGAATAGAAAAATTAATGTACCAGCCCAAGTTTAAGAGTAAAAAGAGTTCTTACGGGTTTCTTAGGATTCTTGCATAAACAAATGCGCATACACAAAATATTCTACCCAATATTTTTTTGCATTCTAGAATAAAATGAGCCATCAAAACCTCAACTCGAGATCGTCTTGATGAAAAGTGGGACCCACATGCAGGCTCCATTTTTAGCCAATTTTCACAAGAGGAATCAAAATGAAACCGAAAGCCTTGGGAACCACAAATAAGGTTATTCTTGACCAAACTCAACCTTTTGGAGCTTACCATATGTCATGCCCCGAGCCTACACCATGGGCGGGATAGGCACTCTAGAACCATTGTTGGCCCCAAGCGAACCATTGGCCTGGTTAGACTCTCAGCGAAAGATTTTAAGCTTTATTAAAAGAAAACAAATGCAACTTTACTCAACTGTCTCAAAATAACTTAGAATGTTTTAGAATTAAACATCCAACTAGCCAAAGTAGTAGCTTAAGTCTTATAACAAAACAACAAAAATGAAAAGACTAAAGAACTATAGTTATCTATCTATGAAGCCTCTAATACTATGAGGAATGTTAGGAAAAGACTCCCGATCATCCTAACAACTGAAATGATAAAGAAATAATAAAAGGATCCTCTGAAAAGCAAGGAGACTCACCAAATGACTCTGAAATGCTCAACTGGATCAACGAAATGCTAGATGCTGATCCTGGTTACCTGTATCTGCATCATAAAATGATCCAAGCCAAATGGCATCCGTACATTGAATGTACGAGCATGCGAAGGGAATTCTAAACCAAACATAAGCTTGACTGGAATTTGAAAGAAATACTTACCTCATCTTTACTCAACTCATAGATACTCAACTCTATGTAGAAATAAAACAGCAATAAAGATGCATATTATAATAAGCATTGAAACATAGTAGACAACATCTCGAAGTTTTGAAAAGTACAATAATATCTCAGTTGTATATAAGAATACATCAATAAACTTTATTTGGGAGATTCTCTAACCGGTAGCCATCACTATGAGCTATGTGATAATACAACGTCTCACCCACGCTGCCAGAACTGTCCTATAACTTGTTGGGATATAGAACACCTCAACTAAGTGAATCCACTAAGCTATGATTAAAAGCATTAAGGAATCATGGTTTCTGGAGACTTGAGTTATTATGAACTCGTCCCCATATCGATGCTAGATACTACTCCCAAAATATACTGAACTCATATGCTTAAAAACATAACTCTTTCTCTGTGGTTTGAGATTATTACTCAGAAACTAGCTCAAAACCTCTCTTGGAAATCAATGTTTTATTTCTTGTTTAAATGTGAAAAGCGTTTACTCTTTGCGAATACTTAGTTCCCATATAATCTTTTAAACAAAATGAACTTCACTCTTACTCTCACTCAACTCAATCCTCAAGTCTTAAAACAAGTTTAAAACATTTGTAAATGACTTTTGAAACGACTCTAACAACTCTCTAGACTTGGCTCATAACTTTCCTTGAATTTATGGATTCAAGGTTATTATTTATATTTATGGATGATTTCTAGATGTTTAGAAGCCATTTGTAGTAGTTAGAATCGATAAGAAGTGTTAGTACACTTTATATGGACTCAGAAGTCTAAACGATGAAAAACGGGTAGGGGCAGACGTCCGGAGAGCACTGCTGGGGCAGGGCGCCAGCCCCTAAAGTTCGGAGACCAATTTCTGGCGCCCTACAAGTTTGCCGCCCCCGACCTTCTAGTGCATTATGCACATTTCCCTAGACCTTCTGACACATCGGGGGCGCATTGCCCCAGACTTTCTGGTGCATCGGGAGTGCATCGCCCCAAACATCCCACAGGTAACCTTGACGAATTTTTGAATTCATTTTCTGATCTTAATTGGACTAAATTCGATTGATTTTCTCAATTTCTATTTAGATTCGGTTACCCAATAGATGTACCCAAGATTCTAACTTAATACAACTCTAAAAATCGATAAGACTATATCACGAAACTCATCAATCCCATCCAAATTCAAGAACGAAGGTAATTTCAAGAACACAACTTAAGAACATCAAATCTTCAACTTTTCAGGATGAAAATACGCTAAAATTGACATGATTGACGCGTTGGTGAACGAAGCCAATGGTATGTGAACTCACTTAGCTCTTAGGTATCAAACCTTGGCAATATCCGCAACGAAACCATCATGAACTTGACGAAATCTTCACCTTTTTTCCTCTTTTCTCATCTTGAGTTCTTTCTCTAAAACACTAGCATGAAATTTGAGTGCATAAGCTGAACCAACACAGTTTAGACCCCTAATTAATTACTAAAAATGAAATAACTTAATTGGGTAAGGAAAAGACAAAAATACCCCTCTTAAATCCGTGTAACTTTCCTTAAATGGACAACCCAACTTCAAACGGGAATATCTCCCTCATTCGAGCTCAAAAATTAGCAAACACAATGGCGTTGGAAAGAGGATTCCAAGACCTTTCATTTGATATATTATTTGACACCAAAATCCTCCTGTACTAAATGTTATGGTCGTTTGAAGTTGACCCAAAACTCATACTTAACATAACTTTGCCAAATTTTAGATTTTCATTCTTTACGTAAAAAACTCTTCTTTCTAATTCTAGCTCTTTCAAATAGCGGGGTGTTACAATTTCTCCCCTTTTTCAAAATTCGTCCTCGAATGAGATTACTATTAGTAGACTAAGGGTGTAATATCTAACATTCAACTCAAACACCCAACAACCAAATCTAACACATTCAGTATTTCAATTAAAGAGTACTAAGAAGATACTTAGTACCTTGATCTGGAATTTCTCTAGGCTCAAAGAGATGTGGATATCTCTTCTTCATATCCTCTTCAGCTTCCTAAGTCGCTTCCTCAACAAAATGTATTTCTTCATAAGATGTTAACTATTGCTCCTCCTTAGTTCTCAAATTTCTAACCTGGCAGTCTAAAATCTGAACATGAATCTCCTCATAAGACAAGCATTTCTTAATACCAATAGCTTCAGTTGGTCGAATCAGTGAAGGGTCGCCCATACAGTTTTTCAACATAGAAATGTGAAACACTGGATGAACTACTGCTAACTCTTGTGGTAACTCCAACTAATAAGTTGCATTAGAAATCATCTTGGATATTCTATAAGGACCAATATACCGGGGACGAAGCTTCCCATTCTTACCGAATCTCATAACACCCTTCATGGGTGTAACCTTCAAGTATACCCAATTATTTACATCAAAATCTAAGTCTCTTCCCCTAACATCAGTATAGGATTTTTGACTACTCTGCACTGTACTCAACCTTTCTTGAATAAATTTGACTTTCTTCATAGCTCGATGAACTAAGTCTAGTCCTATCAACCCAGCTTCACCAACTTCAAACCGTCCAATAGCATATCTACATCTTCTCCCATAAAGATCTTCATAAGGAATCATCTATATGCTAGCATGATAACTATTGTTATTAAAAACTTAATGAGAGGTAGGTGATCATCCCAATTACCTTTGAAATCAATCACACAAGCCCTCAACATATCTTCTAAAGTATGAATAGTGCGTTCTGCTTGACCATCTAACTGAGGATTAAAAGCAGTACTCAAGTTCACCTTTGAACCTAAACCTTTCTGGAATGACTTCCAAAATTGTGCAGTAAATTGTGCACCTCTATCTGAAATAAGCGAAACTCGAACTCCATGAAGTCTTACTACCTCTTAAATATATAACTTGGCATAATCCTCTACTGAATGAGTAGTCTTTACTGGTAAAGAGTGGGCTGATTTGATCATTCGATCAATAATCACCCACATGGAATCATGTTGTCTGCAAGATCGTGATAAACCAAATTTTAAATCCACATTGATCACTCCCACTTCCATTCCGGAATCTCTATATTTTTAGCCACACTCTGGGTAGGAGTGGAACTTGAGAACCTTTGCTGGCCCGAAGCTAACCCTTGGTCTGGCTAGACTCTCAACGAAAGACTTTAAGCTTTAATAAAAGAAGACAAATGCAAATGTATTCAATTGTCTCAAAATAACTTAGAATGTTTTAGAATTAAACATCCAACTAGTTAAAATGGCAGCTCAAGTCTTATAACAAAACAACTAAAATGCAAAGACTAAAGAACTATAGTTATATGTCCATGAATCCTCTAATACTATGAGGAATGTCAGGACAAGACTCCTAATCATCCTAACAAATTAAATGATAAAGAAATAATAAAGAGATCCTCCGAAAAGCAAGGACGCTCACCAAATGACTCGGAAATGCTCAATTGGATCAACGAAGCGTTAGATGGTGATCCTGGTTACATGTATCTGCATCATAAAATGATGCATTCCAAATGTCATCAGTACATTGAATGTATGAGAATGTGAGGGGAATTCTAGACAAAACATAAGCTTTACTTGAATCTGAAAGAAATATTTACCTCAGCTTTACACAACTCATGTAAACTAAACTCAATGCAGAAATAAAATAGCAATAAAGATAAAGATTATAATAAGCATTTCAAACAGTTGATAACATCTCAAAGTATTGAAAAATACAATAATAACTCACTTGTATATAAGAATACATAAATAAACTCTATTTGGGAGATTCCTTAAACGAAAACCATCACAATGGGCTATGTGATGATACAATGTCTTGCCCACGCTGTAAGAACCATCACATTTGAGGGGCACTACTGGCGCACCGCCCCGGTCCTTCTAGCGCATCGAAGGCGCATCGCCCTTCTGGTGCATCGAGGGCGCGTCACTCGAGACCTCCCTCAGGTAACCATGACGAATTTTTCAACTCATTTTCTGATCTTAATTAGACTAAATTCAATTCTTTTTCTCAATTTCTCTTTAGATTCGGTTACCCAATACATGTACCCAAGAATCTATCTCCAAACAACTCTTAAAATCAATAAGACTATCTCTAGAAACTCATCAATTCCATCAAAATTCAAGAATGAATGCACTTTCAAGAACACAACTCAAGAACATGAATTCTTCAACTTTTTAGGACGAAAACACGCTAAAATTAACATGATTGACGCATGGGTGAATGATCCAAACGCTATGTGAACTCACATACCTATTAGGCATCAACCGTTGGCAAAATCCCCAACGAAACCTTCAAGAACTTGGGGAACTCTTCACCTTTTCTCTTTTCTCCTCTTGAGCTCTTTCTCTAAAAACCCTAGCGTGAAATTTGAGTGTGTAAACTGAACCAATTCATTTTAGCCCCTAATTAATTACTAAACATGAAATAACTTAATTGGGTAAGGAAAAGACCAAAATACCCCTCTTAAATCTGAGTAACTTTCCTTAAACGGACAGCCCAACTTCAAACGGGCATATCTCCCTCATACGATCTTGAACATTAGTAAAACTCAGTGGCGTCGGAAAGAGGATTCCAAGAACTTTCATTTAATATCTTATTTGTAACTCCTCTTGTACGAAAAATTATGGTCGATTGAAGTTGACCCAAAATCAAATTTAACATAACTTTACCATATTTCAAATTTCATTCTTTCCAAAAAATAGTTCTTCCAAATTTTAGCTCTTTCAAATAGTGGGGTGTTACACCATACTGATATAATTCCTATCCAACAACGTTTACCAAGAATGTGGACAAAAGTCAAACCTTGATTGAAACTTCAAAGTTAAAACCCTAATGTCCCAAACTCGCAACAAAATCCCTCGGCTCTAACCAAGCATGCCCTAGCCTTGAATGTCCCTTCCATAGCGGATTAAACCGTCATAATTACATTATGAGATAATCTTCTTGAATTTTTTAGCAAAGTAAATTATTCAAGTTGTAAAGGCAACAACACATAGAAACTTGCTCCAAACTCAAATGAACGATCCGACGACTGAACTATCAGTCCAAACAAACCATAAATTACTTAGGGCCGCTACAAGAAAATTATAAATCCTTAAAATTAAGAAAAATGACCTTAAGGGTCATTACAACATCCACTACCAAAAGGTACTCGTCACATATTAGTTTCTTTACCTTACCAATACCCTCTGTTGTCGAGCGATGCAAACCCTAAACTCAAGTTTATAGGAAATTCATAAATTGACTTCATCAGTCCAAAACATAAAATACAAACTCCAACTCCTTCCTTTTGTTAGTGACTACCTTCCAACAAGATGCACCCAAACGGAACGCAACAAACCTATCTTAGATGAACCAATACACCACAAATACAAAATAATGAGGCGACCAACAAAAAAGAGAAGATGTTCCTTAGGTCTTAAGTAAAACTTTTTCCTTCCTACTCCAAACCCAACAGCTGATATTCATCACATATATCCCACCGGTCCTGGACCATGTTATACCATGAGTTTACGGTATTTTTGATGCATTTCACTTAGAGTTTGTGTGTGTATTGTGCTATTTTGTTATTAGATTTAATGTTTTTATGTAATCATCATATGAAATTTGTTCAGCTACGGTTGAGAGAGAAAATAACTGAAGTGGCAGCAGTAGCAATCAACGAAACCAAAGCAGAGATTATAGTTCCATTGACGGGCCGTAGGTGAAAAATGGTGGGTGTGAGTTCAAGTAAGTCTGACCAAGTATGGAACCACAGAGGCAAACGACACCTCGTAGAGTGAATGACAGACCTTCCTACATGACCTTTATTTGTGATCAGAGAGTTCATTTCCAGTACTTGAACCACGAAAGAACAGGACGGACCGTAGACTAATTCATTGAACGTAGGTTGGATCATCGTTTGAGGGTCCTGTAATAATTTTTAAGTACTGAACCACAGAGGTTAACCCCGGACCATAGGCTGATCCACGGTCTGTAAGTCGTGTCGTCGATCGAAAACCACGTTTGACCCAGTTTTCCTTTTTTTTTTTCTACTTTGTTTAGGATTTAAAGCATATACATATTAGTTTTTATGTTCAGTTTTGGGAGTTAGACCCTATTGGAGACTTTTGTGTTTGACCTTCCGAATAATTTTTCAAACCCTTAGCAATTTAATTTCGAAAATTGATTTTATGCCATTTGCACTTTGAATTTCAATTCAAGATTTCGGTTTTCGTCTATTCTAATTGTAATTTAATGATTTATTTTTTATAAAGAATGAGTAGTTAAATCCATAAATAGTGTTGTGGGAACCATGAACAATTAACAACGTATGACAAATAACTAAGTAATTCATGAATAAGTGTTTATGCCTATATTGTTATTCTTTTCGTTTAAAAGTCTTTCTAGCGGTTCACAAAGTTAGAAATAGGCTCGTTCCTACTTGCCTTACCAATGGGGTAATGAATGAGAAAAAGAATAAACAACACATATTGTTAAGGATTTGTTGTTATCTAATAGTCTGATTTGATCAGTTGATGTCAGGGTGAATACCCAACTCAATTGACACGAAGACTAATCCGGGGTAAAGGTAAGGGTTAGTAAAGCACACACTCATAGACCTACCATGTTGTGACGATAAAGTTGCTACTTGGATTACTAATCACTTAGCGATACCTAACTTATCCGCCTTGCATGTTAAACACTAGAATATAATTACTATTATTAGGAATACTGCGTTAAGAGCTTATGGGGAACACATATACCCTAGTTTCCATCTTAATTTGATATCTTAAATTGTGAATCTTGTTTACATGTACTTATTAATTGCAACCAACAATCTATTATTTTACCTTAAAAAAAACCCCATTTGTTACTTTTTCTCAGAAATAGATTCGCTAAACTGAGATAATTGTAAGTTAAGTTTAAGTGTCAACCATAGTCTTCGTGGGATCGACCCTAACCTACAAGTTGGGTTCTTTATTTGGAAACGACTGCTTATACTTCTTTCGGGAAATGTAATTTAGGCGTATCAAATTTAGGTGTCGCTGCCGGGGAATACGACTTTTAGATTAAATTAAATTCATTATTGAACTTTAGTCAAGTATTTCCTGATTTTACGTTTTTGTTTTATTGTTATTTTCTACATGTTTCAACTCTAATGTATGCCAATGACACTGATTTAAGGAAGTCCTATGATGCTCAATGATCTAGAATTAAGGAGAACTTCGAGAAGAATGGTCAGAAGAGGCGTAAATTTCAAGGTAAACAATGATCCCATCGGAGAGGGTAAAGGGGACGTAGTTGGTCTTCAACCTTCGGGAGTTGTATGTGTACCCGCTCAGGTTTATGGTGGTCATCTAATAGAAAATGTGGAAAGGGTGCAATATCATCCAGCACCGAGGTTTCATGATCACTACAAGGTTGACTATGACAGGGTTGGATCAACTGGGGCTATTGTTTTCCCGCAACCACCTCCATGACATACATTTGTTGTGACCAACAGTATTATTCAAATGCTTAGAACAAGAGGGTTGTTCGCTGGGTTACCTTTAGAAAATCCATACGCTCACATGGCTAAATTGATAAGAGTCTATTCGAGTAGCGTGGGGTGACCGGACTTGGATATGAATGTTATAGGTTTGAGAGTATTCCCACTTACGTTGACATGTTGCTGTGTGGTTTTCGAAGTTGTCATACAATTCAATATATACATGGGACTAACTGCATAAGGCGTTCATGGTGAGGTATTTCCCGGTGTCCAAGAAGTTGAGTTTCAAAGATAGACTAACTAACTTCATTGCACTACCTGGAGAGTCGATTTTATGGGATAGATTCACTGGATTCATGAGGAGTGTTCCGAATCACCGCATAGATGATGAGTCACTGAAGGAGTACTTCTAGAGAGGAGAAGATGACAATGGAAAGGCTATGTTAGATACTATTTTCGGAGGATCTAATGGTGAGTGAACTTTTGAGGAGCTTGCAGAAAAACCTGAGAGGATCTCCAAGAATAATAAATCATGGAGCACTAGGATGTCAAATACATGTAGAAGAACATTTGTTGTCCAAACTGTACCAAGTCAAACGACTGATGATATTCATAAAGATATGGCTCAAATGAGGGCATAAATTTTATTGGTATTAAAGCATGTGAGCGAAAGTGCAGAAAAAGTGAATGTGGTAAAATATCTAACTAGTCCTCCACTACCGCCAGTTGAGGAGTATTACTGTGAAGAGGATGCAGACTTGGTTAATGATTAGACGGGGGGTTTCCGAACCAACGCTCAAGGTTCCAACTCGGATAATTGGCGCCAAGATCAAGCAAACCAAGGTCGAAACTATGGAAACTACAACCGTGATGGAAACTTTCTCCGCGATGGGTACTACAATCATGATAACAATTAAAACCGGAATAACTATGGCAATAAAAATGAGAAGGTTGGGCACTATGTTCCACCTGGTAATATAGAGGCTTGTAGAAGTATGACCTGCATTGAGGATATGATGTAGAAGATGATGGAGAGATTTGATGCGAAAAATGATAATTAAAAGGAGATGAAAACTGATTTATCTAAAATTGGTTAGAAAGTGGATGCCTATGCAGTGTCTATCAAGCAAGTTAAGCAGCAGTTTAGTCATTTGTCTGCTACTGTGAGCCCACGCCAGCCTGGCACACTTTCTAGCAATACCATCCAAAATCCAAAAAATAATGGACATTGTATGGCTATCACTACTCGTAGAGGAAAATAGACTATAGATCCCCTTATGACCTATGAGGTTGAAAGATTGACCGAAAAAGATGAGGATGATAATGAGGTTATTGAAAATCCAAAAGTTGATACGGAGAAGGAAGTTGAGGTGACCCAAAAAGTCCTTCAGATTCCTGATTTTTCGTTTGTGCAAGGATTCTACTATGCCTATATGGTAAGGTGATTGATTGATCGAGATGACCAAGATAGCAAATGTCAGGCAGATCCAGGATAATACAAACCCCGGTGCCCCGCGTCAGACTATAGCAGTTGTAGTTCCTCCCTTGAGTGTTGACTTAGTTCGAGAGGTTGAGCAGGCCATTGTGGCATAGACTAAGGATACTTCCATACCCGCCACTACAACCGATGCATAGGCTCCTACTTCATCTCCACAAGTAAGGCTGCGAGCTCATCCCGAGCCACTACCCCTTCGGGGAAAACTCTATTACCTCTGGCCAAAGTTTAGAAACTACAGACTCAGATGGCAACCTTGCTGTAGCTTATGAGGTCGTGAATGCAAAGGTCTATTGAGGAGTCTGAGGTTCTTATGAGTCCAACATTTGAACTCATTTAGGGCTTTATTTGTATAGATTTAGTGTCCTCAAATGATTAGTTTGTGCCAATAATTGATGTAAAACCCTTGATTTCCAGGTATATGGATTGAGGAATAAAGAAAGCACACTAATTTGCAAAAAGGAACAAAACGAGTGGAAAGAATGAAGAAATGTAAGCTTGGTGATTGCTAAATCCACTTGGCGAGTCGCTGAATGGCTATTTGACCGCCTAAAGTTCCTGTGTGCCAAGCCCTGAAGGAAAGAGCCAAGTGGGTGAGATAAAGAAGCAGTCAGTGGATCGCCGAGTGATTCTGTGATGCAGTGATTGTATCTCCCAAAGTTACAGACCTTGAGGATATTGAATGGCAAGGCAGAAGGGAAATGGAAATGACCAAATGGCTGATCACCGAGTGGTTCACCGAGCTCGACTTATTGTGTCGAGTGGCTCTTCGCAGCATATTTTTGGCGACTATAAATATATTTTTGAACATTTAGTTTAGTATCCAATTTTCATTATATAGATCTGTGATTATTATTCTGAGTATTGAGACAAGTGTTTCCCTAGTTATTCCTAAGCTTTGAAGAATGGAAGTTTTTCTCTTGTAAGAAATTTGAAGTGGGTCTTTGAGATTCTTCGAATAGAAACATTGTAAGAATGAAATCAATTTAACCCAGTTGATGGAAACTAAATTTGGCAACGATTTTTATTCTTTTATGATGTCTAGTTAAAACCCTAATTCTTGGGGTATGATTATTTGATTATGGGCTGATTTAGTTTATGGGTATTGCTAATTGTTAGTTTAAATGTTGTTTAGAAGTGAGTTCAATCAGTCATTGTGGTTTAATTTAAGAATTGTAGTTGCAAATGCAGTTCTACCAATGTGTCTTTGGCTTGCTCTAGAGAGAGGTTTTAAAATCAAGCTTACTGATTGATGGTCAGTGGGTATTGGGTTGACATGGGTTCAGCTCGAGAGAGTGAATCCTAAACTCAATCCCACACGTTCAACTCAAGACATTGAATGGACTAAGGTGTGGGTTGGTCTTATTTTGCTTGCTTGTTGATGTTCGAGGGAAATCAACTTGATTCAAGGTAAATTGTTCGAGAGAAAATTTATCCCCAATATGGCTTAGCTTACTCATTAATATACAACTATTTCCTAACTGTTGCAATTACCCATTTGTCTATATTAGCCTATAATCGAATTACATCCTAAGAACCCATCTCATTATTGTTATTTCGTATTAATATCCGCTGTCTGTAGTTGATAATTAAAACCAAAACCCCCTTATTTGACATTCGTATCACCCCCTGATTTGAATTATGTTTTTATTCGATAATGTCTATTTCTATGGATGATTTGAGCATATTCATACTTCCTAATAAATTCTCAAACGCGTACCGCTCTCTGTAGGATTCGACCCCAACACATTTAGTTGGGTTTTATTCTGACTAGCGTTCGTTGACACTTAGAATTGGGAGAAGTGTCCTTGAAACGTTAATTAAGATGGCACTGCTACCGGGGAGTGGTGTTGATTGAGTCTCTTTTGGTGAAGTTGAATTTTGTTCTTTTTAGTCATTGTTGAATCTACTTAGTTCAAGTTTTAATTTTTGTGTTGGTTGTTGAACAGAGGAAATGACCGTATCGTGTGGCAACGGTGACCTAATGGATCACTCTCCTTTGAGATTGATGATTCTCAAGGATAACATCCTAACTTTCAAGGAATGGGAGGATGAGACTATTCATGAGTTGTGGCCAAGATTTAAGGAACTACTACAGCAGTGCCCAACTCATGGAATTCCAGATAAGATGCTACTGGAGTCTTTCTACAGAGGTCTTGGTCTTGAACATAGTAGAATGGCACACCAACTTTCTCCGGGTGGTCTAATATGACAACCATATGAAATACTAGCCCAAATCTTTGATCGCATGATTAAGACCAACAAGAAGGCAGAGAAGGACAAGGAATTGGCCACATTGTTGACCTAGCTAGATGTCTTGGCCAATAAAGTCATGGAATTGGAAGTAATATACAAAAGAAAGATAGGTACATTCCCCCTCACAAGCGTAGAAAGCCCAAGGAGTATGAGGGTGGGCAGATTGAGGAGATACTCTTACTCATTCATCACAAAGTCAGAGAACACAACAGAGTGTTAAAAGATATAAGAGAAAATATCTTGATGCTAAATCAGATGACAGCCTTTTATTCCATGTTAATTCAGCTACTAGAAACCCAAATGGGTCATGTGTTGTCTTGTCTCTACCCGAAGCAAAAAAAAAGGTTGCCTAGTGACACTGAGGCAAACCACAAGAATGAAACCTAAGTAGGGACTTGCGTTGGGCCACGACGTTAACTAAAATGCTTCTTGGGAGGCAACCCAAGTTCTTATTTGCTTTCTTTTTGTTTTAGAAATAATCGTGTGTTGATTGTGCATTTTGAAGTGTGGAATGTGTTTGAAAAGTGCAGGTTGGCGAGCAAAATATCCAGTTGGTGACTCGCCATAGAAGTCGGTGAGCCCGACTTGGACCGCCGTTGGACTCAACCAATTTTAGGGCTGGAGTCTGTAAAACTCGATGGGCCCAGGAGCAATTCGGCGTGTCGGCGATCCTAACTTTGTCCGTCGTTTTAATCCCCACATTAACTGGAGGTCCTGTAAAACTCGGCAATATAAGTAACCACTCGATGTGTTACTGAGTGGTTCGGCAAAGTAGACTAACATCACCGAAAGGGCGAGAACTGGACGGTTTTTAAAAGGCCAAAGGTTTAAAAGTTCAAACTCTTTCACATTCCCTCACTTTTTAACCTCATATAATCACACCCACACTATATTTTCTACATTTTTGAGTCTTTACCACTTTTTAGTCGTTATATCTGCATTCGGAGTTGGACACTTTACCACCAAACATTACAAATTCTCATATTCGGCATTAAAGGTTAGTTTTCTAAACTCTGAACTGCTATTTAGCAATTATACTCATTCGCATTTGTATTGTTCTTAATGATGTGTGTTGGGCCTCTCTGAACCCATGTTTGTGTGCTTGTGTGTATGTTTTAAATTGATATCATGCCTAATTATCCTAAGTTGCTGATTTCCCAAAATTCGTGCCTTAAAATTGATATAAATTGTTGGGTTGTGCATAATTAATGTTGGGTCTACTTGGGTGATATCTGAGTAACCCATAATTTTTTTAAATGACGTGATTTGCCCAATGATGGAGTGATTGATGTCATTCTTAAGGGCTTAAGTCGTCAAATGTCCAATTTTTGCTAAATTAGAGGAAAAATGAGTACCTCGGTGGCATGGGTCTGAGTCTAATTGAATATGTGAATGTTTTGATTTTATTTATGGGGCTATGGGATTGATTTTGGGGGTTGGGGTAGAAAGTAGGGACACTGGGCAGTTTGGCGAGCTGGGTCGAGCTCACCGAACCACTTGGTTGTTCGCTAAATACCCCTTGATCACCTTTAATTTTTTGGTTTTTGATGCTTTTGGTTGTGTAACTTTCAGGGAGAAGCCTGAGTTCGCCGAGTGCACTCGGCGACTCGCCAAAGGTCATCTTTGATCGCCCTTTCTGAACCCCTAACCCTTAAAATGCACTGTAACTTTTAGCGGGCTACTTTGTTCTCACCGAAAGGCCCCTCCCATAACCGACATGCCAATTTTCTGGAAATATTTGTAGCCAATCCTTTTAGCGAGCCTGATCTAGCTCTCGAAAGTGATTCGGCGAGTCTGTCTGCAATATGATTTCTGTCATTTTTCTTGAAGTGATTCTAACAATTTTCAATTTGTGTTGCAGATAAGGCTAGAACAAAAGTTGCAGGTCGAGACATGCCGCCTCGCAAGAGTGCAAAGGGGATTATTTTCAATGAGTATACGACTGCATCCCGGGGAAATGCAGCAAAACTTCCTACCATTGGTGGGAAAGGAAAGGGAAAAGTTAAGGCACCGGCACCTGCATCACCGGAGGCCAGCTCCAATAGTGACGGGATAATGCCACTCACCTCACCACTTCTGAGAGTTAGGGTGAGCACTTAGACCCTCAGGCTACCACTTCTGAGCCTGAGGATGATGAGTTATTTTCAGGCCAGAGAGCTGAGCTACGTTCCAAGAGGCTGAATGATCCATCTAGGATCAGGACTCTCGAAGCCACTCCTCCTCCTTCTACTCCAGCACAGGTTGTGGTTCCAGCACCACCTGCAAAGGGTCTTCCTCCTTGGTCAATGAAAAGACTGAAGACTGAGGGATTGAGGACCATTATTGACGAGAAGAGGTTGTCTACTAATGGGGTAATAGACAAATACCTTGAGATTATGAGTTGTCTGAGCTCTCACAAGTTTTAGATCTTCATGAAACCCAGTAGCCCTTACATTTCAAACTGGGTCCGGGAGTTCTACACTACTTACAGAGCATAATGCCAGAAGGAAAGAAGCAAGCCGCCAAATTCAAGTTGGCAGACTATGTGGTTGTCAGGGGCAGAAAGGTGAAGTGTGATAGTGATGCTATCAATGCAGTCCTGGAGTGTTTAAAAGAAATGGAGGATCGCTGTCAATACATGATCAGGATAAAAACGTTGGAGAATATGAAAAAGTGGTTGGCTCCTCTAATATCTGACGGTACTCCTAAGTGGATCGAGGTTGGAGTACCCATTGAAAAAAAGGACCTCAATATAGCAGCAACGTTCTCGTTTGTCTTTATTAGCAATACTATTATGCCATCCCAAAATGAGTCGATTATCTGCCACGCGAAAGAAGCTTGCCTTGGTTTTATCATTGATGGGACAAGGCTAAATTTGGGTATGATCAATGCACAGGAGATGGTCATGAAGGCCAAGCAGCGCCAAACCTCCCTCCCTTTTTTGGTGTTGATCACTAAGTTGTGCATATGGGCTCAGGTGCCTCGAGATGATAAGAAAGATGTTGAAGTCATTTCGAGATCTTCTACCAACATCCAGAAGATTGAGGTGGAGTACTTGAATGATGAGGCCGACAAGAAGAAGGTAGCCCCAGAGGATACATCCCTGGTTGTGGATACTAATGCATTACCTGCAGAGGTATATTTTCCTACTCTGGCCCCTGTGCCTTCAGGTATATCTAGCACTGCCCCTTCCATGACGCCTTGTTCCTCTAAAGCTCCCTTGTCTCCTAGGTCTGGTGTCGCTGCTGCAGCTTGATGACCTCCATTCACCTAGGTTGCATTACTACGGATGAGGTAGCTAGCCCAGTTTGTTGCTAGGCACGCCTCAAGGCTTGAGGCCACCATTCCTCGCATGATCGAGAGGGCCCTTGTTGATGTTGTGACACCCCTGAGTGTGACTATTGATGCTCCTGTGGTGCACATAGCAGTGTGTGAGCGAGGCCAAGGGGCCACTAATAAGGGGACGAACCTAAAGGCCGTTATTGCTGAGCTGAGGAAGGATGTGGACCAGCTTAAGTCCACAGACATGTCTATGATTTTTGGGACTATTGAGATCCCAGACTTGCCAACAAATGTGGATGTGCCTCCAGCTACCACCGGAGATGGTGTTCGAGTTGAGGAGATGGTTGCTGTTGAGTCTGAGGCTGAGACTGATGAAGAGCAGCTTGGTGTTTATTAGGAGGCTTCTTATGAGGGCCATACGAAGTTTGAGAAGGCCATGGTAGATTCAGCTGTGCAGATCTCATTGGCAGACAAACCCAACCCTAGCGGAGCTAGCACTCCTGATGTGACACCGGGCACTGATGCCTTGACAAATGAAGCGACTGTGTAGACAGGATCCTTCTTTACCTCCCTCTCTGTCATTTTTATTGATTTTTTGTATTTTGTTGCATTTTAGGACGTATTCATTTTTATTTGTGGTGGGGTGAGGTATTTCCATACCTACCTGTTGTGATTATTATTTTTGTATATATTGGGTTTTTGTGCTGTAAACTGTGTTTTGACACTGTTTTGTGGATGTTTGAGCTTGCGGCTCCGTATTTTGAATGCAAATGGTTTTGACCCTTCTAAAAAATTTGGCCATCTCCTGTTGTTGTGTTTGAATGTGGTTGTTATTGGGCAAATTTGAGAATTGATTATGATTAATACCGATGACTTGAATAGTTCTCTTAATAAAACAAAAATGAATGTGCGGCTACAATGAGTATAAATGAAGTTGCATAGAAAATATGTGAACTTTTTGCATCTCGTTGTGACTAGCCGATTATCGAATGACTCTCTTGTGATGAACATTGCACACTAGCGAAAGTGTGAAGTCTTGTTTGATATTGGTGCCAATGCCTTGTGTGATGAGCTTATCATGAACCTTGTGTGATGACACCTAGAATTTGCCCCGTTAGTCCGGTTGACTAAGTGATTCATGCTCTTGAAATGATCTTAGGCAACAATTTTGAAGAGAGACACAATTTGATAATATACCTCTTTTGTGGCCAACCTTGTGAGATTGTGAACTTTGCTTGAAACCCTTGTTGAGCCTTATCTTTCCTTGGAAGAAATTTGATGCTATTGTAACCCCTCTTTATCTATTCACCCAAAATCCTCATGAAATGTGGTTTGTTTGAATAGCCAACTTAGGCCAAAAGCCAAAGTTGGGGGTGTGGTGAAAAGGGAAGGTAAATCAAGAAGTGTGAAGAAATCCCCTTTCATCCATGCTTTTGAAAAAAATTGAACCCCTCCATAAAAAAGAGAGAGCGAAAAGAAGAAAAAGAAAATTAGAATGAAAAAGTTGTGGAATAAATTTGTGAAAGTTGCAAAAGAAATGGGGTGTCCGGTATTCCATGAAAAGTTAATAATGTGGTGCATTTTGAGCATGAATGAGAATGTTGAAGAAAAGGAAAGAAAGTGATTTTCATAGTACATTTCATGAGGATAGCAGCCACTGAGCCTAAATGACCATACCTTTGCATTTAGCCCTATTACAAGCCTTGAAAAGACCTTTTTTATCTTGAGTGAGCTAAACTGAATTTTGATTTGAAACTAAGGGCAAACGTATGGGTGAAGTCATGCAAGTGTTCATATTTGTGAGTGTGATAGTTGTATGTGATTCCGAAACTATAAAGTGTTCAACCATTGTGTGTGGATGTGGAATCATCTTTGCGTGAGGGCATTTGAGTACCTTTGTTGAGCTTGAACTTGCATTTGAAGCAAATATTGTGAACTTGAGAATTTTTGGTGATGGGTAGTCACAACTTGAATCTTTGAGTGCACAATTGATCCTTGGATGAGTAAGTTAAGTCTTGTTCTATGCATTCAAGATTAAGTCTTGTGTAGCACTGTTTGAGACATCCTTTTTGAACTGTTGAACTTGAGTTTTACTTGAGGACAGGCAAAAGTTTAAAATAGGGTGTTGATGAGTTCGAGATTTGCACTCATTTAGGGATTTATTTGTATAGATTTTGCGCCCTCAAATGCTTATTTTGTGCCACTAACTTATGTGAAACCCTTGATTTCCAGGTATATGGATTGAGAAACAAAGCAAGGATACTAATTAGCAAAAAGGAACAAAGGGAGTGGAAAGAATGAAGAAATGCAGGCCGGTGATCACCAAATCCACTTGGTGAGTCGCCAATGGCTATTTGACCACCTAAAGTTCCATTGTGCCAAGCCCTGAAGGAAATAACCAAGTTGGTGAGATAAAGGAGCAGACGACGGATCGCCGAGTGGTTTCGCCATGCAGTGATTCGATTGCCCAAAGTTACACACCTTGTGGATGTTGAAGGCCAAGGAAGAAGGGCGATGGTAATGACCAAAGGGCGGATCACCAAGTGGTTCGCGAGCCCGGCTTACTGTGCGGAGTGGCTATTCCCAGCATATTTTTGGTGACTATAAATACGTTGTTGAACATTTAGTTTAGTAGCAAATTTTAATTATATCAAATTGTGATTATTATTCTGAGTATTGAGACAAGTTTTCCCTAGTTCTTCCTAATCTTTGAAGAATTGAAGTTTTTCAGTTGCAAGAAATTAGAAGTAGGTCTTTGAGATTCTTCGAATTGGAACATTCTAAGAACGAAATCAATCTAACCCCGTTGATGGAAAATCAATTTGGTAACAATTTTAATCTCTTTATGATGTCTAGCTAACTCTCCCTTGGGGTTTTCTTGCTTGTGTTCTTTTTCCCCAAAGGACTATTTTACTTTTCTGTTCAACCGGCATGTGTATGATTGAATATGTGTTAAATAGATAAATATAATGAATGTGTGATGGCATAGAGAATGAAATTGATAGTTGTTCAAAATTTTTGAAATGTGTTAGATCGATAGGCTTAAGGAGTTGAATGTGTTGGATCTTTATATGACATGATAGGAATCGGTATGATAGAATGTCTTAAGCTAAAACTTGAAATAGATGCTTCAGTAATTCGGTAATGAAACAATGTGCCAAGTGTGTGTGAGGAAATTGTATTTTCATGCAGTATGTGCCAATCTATAACTTGCCTCGTTAGTCTTGTTTAGATAATTTAGGCTAGAAATTAGGAAATGATCATTGGTCCTTGTTCAAATAAGTGCACTTTAGCCCAAGGGAATCCAATCAAAAGAAATAAATGCTCCCTTTGTTCCTAATGTTTGATCCTAATGAATACCACTTCTTTCAAAACACCTAACTCACATTCCCTTAAAGACTGTTTTGACCCAGGTCCCTCCTTAGACATGTGCACCTTAGCATAGGCCAAAAGCGTAAGTTGAAAATGGCTAAATAAGAAGTTACCTTAATATCTGCCCTGGTCCAATACCGGACATTGTGCACCTCAACATATGCAAAACACATAAGTTGATGGTGGCTGTGAAAAAAGAAACTGAAAGAAAAGGGCATGAAAAGAGTTGTGAATAGAAGAAGAAAAAGGATAGAAAAAGATGTGAAAAAATTCAAGAGAAACAGAAAGAGTGATAATGATGCTGAAAAAAAAAAGAAAGTAAAAGAAAAAGAAAAAGTGAAAAAAGAAGAATGAAAAGTCAAGTCACATCTATGCTTAAGAAAGTCAAGGAAAATAGCAAAAAAATATGCCAATGTAATGTCAAGGAGGATAGAAAAGTCACTAAAAGTACCCAAATGTATCCTACATGACCCTGAGCCTCCGTTACAAGCAAATAAAGTCCTATAGTGATCCTAGTGACTAATTTTGAGAGTCTATGCAGTGAAATTAAGGGCATGCCTATGGTATTGAGCACAAACTATATTTGAATTCACTTCTGAGTGTGAGTGTTGTCTGAATCCTTAAGCTTAAAAATCAGATTTGTTGTGTTAAAAAGGATTTTGTTTGAGGTGAGGGCACTAGTTACATTGTTGGAGAGTTGATACCTTGGTGATTGTTGAAAGTGCATGTGATTATATGTATTGGTCTGTCTATGTCATGTTTTCATTCACTTGAGTTAGCTTGATGAGCCTAAATGAAAAGATTTGCATTAAGTGATTTAATTGATTGAGAAAGCCATGTGATTGCTTAAGTTTGTATGTTTGCTTCTACATGAGTATCGTTTAGAGTTTTAGTGTGTCGCTTGTTGACAAACAACAAGTTTAAGTTGAGGGTGTTGATATACCCTAAGTTAACGGTATTTTTGATTCATTTCACTTAGAGTTTGTGCGTGTCTTAGGCTGTTTTGTTATTATATATAATGGTTTCATGTAATCTTTCCAGGATTTTGGTTCGGAAGCAGTTGAGAGAGAAAAGAACTAAAGTGGCAGCAATAGCAGTCAACGGAGCAAAACCACAAATCGTAGTTCCATTGACCGGCCGTAGGTGGGGGCTCGTGGATGTGAGTTCAAGGAAGTCTGACCAAGTGTGAAATCAAGGAGACAAACGATGCCCCATAGAGTGAATAACGGACCGTCCTGCACGACCGTCGCTTCTGATGAGAAACTTGATTTTCAGTACTTGAAGCACAGAGGGACAGGACGGACTGTAGTCCAATCCATGGACCGTAGGTGGGACCGTCGTTTGAAGGTTTTGAAATATTTTCGAAGTGTTGATCCACAGAGGTGAACCACAGACAGTAGGCTTCTCCATGGTCCGTAAGTCGTGTTATTAATCGAAAACTGTGTCTGACCCAGTTTTCTCTATTTTCTTTACCTAGTTGGGTTAGGATTTAAAAACTATAATATTAGTTGTTATGTTCGTTTTTAGGAGTTAGACCCTATTGGAGACTTTTGTTTTTGTCTATTAGAATTATTTTTCAAACTCTTAGCAATTTAATTCAAGAAATTGGTTTTATGCAATTTGCACTTTGAATTTCAATTCAAGATTTCAGTTATCTTCTGTTCTAATTGTAAGTTCATGATTTCTTTTAGTAACCCTAATATGAATTGTGAACTCTCAAACATGAGTAGCTAAATTGACAACTAGGGTTGCGGGAACCATGAGCAATTAACAACGTAAGACTAATAACTAAGTAATTCTTGAATAAGTGCTTATGCAAGTATTGTTAATCTTTTCATTTAAAAGTCTTTCTAGCGGTGCCCAACTTTAGATCTCACCTCGTTCCTACTTGCCTTACCAAGGGTGTAAAGAATAAAAAAATGATTAAAAATGGAGATTTAGTTAAGGATTTGGTGATATCTAATAGTCTGACTTTAATCATGTGATGTGATGGTGAATACCGAACTCAATTGACACGAGGACTAATCTGGGGTAAATGTAAGGGTTAGTAAAGCACACACCGGTAGACTTACCAAGTTTCGAGGTGAAAGTTTTTACTTGGATTACCTATCACTTAGGGATACCTAATTTTTCAGCCTTGCATTTTAAACACTAGGATAGAATTACTATTTTTAGGAATACCTAGTTAAGAGCTTGTGGGGAACACATATACCCTAGTTTCCATCTTATATTGATATCTTTATTTGTGAATCTTGTTTGCTTATTAATTGTTAATTCAAACCAACAATCTGTTATTTTACTTACAAAACCCTCCATTTGTTACTTTTTCTCGGAAATAGTTTGACTAAACATAGATAATTGTAACTTATGTTTAAGTCTAAACCATATCCCTCGTGGGATGGACCCTAACCTACAAGCATGGGTTCTTTATTTTGCAACGACCGCTTATACTTCTTACGGGAAATGTAATTTGGGCGTATCAAACCATACAAATAATTCCTACCACCATATGAACATCAAAGAGAGGGAAAAGTAATAATAAGTGAATCAGCCCAGAACACAAGGCCAAAGTACAACCCCAATAACTCTCGAACCGAAAAACATAAGTTTGAATGTAACCTCTCGAAAATTGAAATACTGCTTCAAGGGACCATTAATCTTTAGATGTACCCACAAAAGCCCAACTCCAATGATAACCTTTTACTCATGATATTTTATTAAAAAAAATTACATTAAATTGTAAGCCCGAAGTAATAGAGACTACAACTAAGAATCCACAAACCATCGACCGAGTGCAAAACTAAGTAAACCGCCCTAATCAAAGGGAAATTGAACCTGTAGGTAGAGGAAAACCATATCAAAACTATCAAGGGTGATGCAAGAAAACCAAAATACCGCAAGGTAACCACAATGGTACACACAAAACCTCACATCCTAAAACAAGTGAACATTGTTCATGCACGAGTTACTTTTACTAAATCAGAAGATTAGCCTTCTAAAAAAAATCCCAATCTCAAGCAAAATGGAAATTTAGAAGTCGTTAATGAACGCCAATACATAAATACAAATCAAAATTAGTACCTCTTAAATCATTAACACAACCTTTTCGAACTCCAAAAAAATCATAGGTATTAAACAGTGATTATAATGAAAGAAAGTAATATTGCTCGCAATAGAACATTACCATAACCCAGAACTCAAATAATGATAGCTAAAATTCAGGAAGTCCATAAATGTGAACTATAAACATATGTTGGTGAAATAAACAAATAATAAACAAAGTTGACACTCTAGTTCAAAATTTATGTACTCCTTCATGTTGGTCGTCAATAGAACATATGTGTATTGCTCAATAGTTACCACAAACTCCACAAAACCTTCCATTGAAAAACTATGGTTATGTCATCGTCATAATTAAAACATTTAAAACTACACACCTTGTAACCTCCCAAACTTAAACATAACCATCCGACACTACATAATTAGAAAGAGTTGATCGTTGGCTTAACTACCAACTTTAGACACAAAGCCTACGATGAAGAGACCAAAAGAGCAAAACCTCAACCTTGACTTAAAGGAACAAGGAATAGGATTTGTGCACGGGAAAGAATCGATAAAACTAATTTTAGCCAAAAAAAAACAACCAAAGATCAGACATTCCATGACACTACTCTCTCAGCAACTAACGTCATAACAACTAAGATAGGAAAATGAGTTACAAAGGTATTCGGCATAGCTAATCCAGTCAGAACAATAGAAAAAAAAACTTACCTAAGCAAGATAGTTAAGCATCAAGCCAACTTACCTGAGCAAGATAGTTATGCACAAAGGCACAAGGTATTACTCCATAACGAGTCAAACATAGAAACAATGCCAAAACTATCAACTACTAAATGAAATCATCTAGAGGGGATAAACATAGACACATAACACAAAATGGGAATTTGACAACATATAACAAGTAGACATCAAGCTACATAGAAATATATGGGACTAAAAACCAAATATACACCCCATAAGAAATCAAGGGATAAATTAAATATGAGATCACACTTATACTAGAGATATGTGGTACCTCAACCCATGGCATGCGTGTAAGAGAATGATTTACTTCATTAGAATAGTGGTACCTCATATTCCTCTAAACTTTGAACTCACTCAAAGACAATAAATCACATGATTTTTTTTAAATGCAATAAGAAAAAGAAAAGTAGAAGTTTAAAAAAATTGGGGTAGAAAAATGAGAGGAAGCCCCTCTATTTATTGTTAACAAAGGAGAGTATGAACAAGTGTTTTTTGTTTCATCAGAATAGTGCTACCTCATATTTCGCTAAACTTCGAACTTACTCAACGACAATAAATCACACAAAATCACACACACACACACATATATATATATATAAGAGAGAACCTGAGGCCCGCCTACGTGGCGCCACCAAAACTAGAATTCCCTTTTAATTTACTGATAATCACATTTTAGCATTGAATCTTCAGGTTGCTCGAATGAGAGATTTAGGTTTTCATCATTGAATGCAAGGCTTGCTTGAAAGAGTGGTCTAAATTAAGGTATTAGGTTTTTTGTTGTAATACATGACTGAGACAGAAATAAGATTTCATGATATTGCACAATGAGATGAAGATAAGATTTGTGTTGTTGAAGATGACCTGCCTACCTATGATTAAATTTGCAGGTCTTGAGATTGCATTGTATCATGAATGAGGGTTGAATTCCAAATTTACCAATTCCCAATTATCCATTGCTTATTTTTTTCTTTTCACAATCTTTATTTGGTTACCTTCACCAACCACCTTTTTATAATTGTGTATTATGAAGTTTAGATTCAAACTAGTAGCTTGTATTTGTTTGTCTTTACAATTGCCGACAAATTGTTCCTTTTGGGATTTGACCACGACTCTCTTGTTGGGTATTTTTATTTCCAACAACCTATTGCTCTTGAAATCATTTTGAGGGTAATTTGAGGGTTATCAACATTGACGCCATTAATAGGGAAGCATTAGGCGTATTGAATTTGTTAAGGATTTATAGTTTACTTCTTTCTATCTTATTATTGAATTGTTGCCATTACTATCTTTTTGATTTGAGTTTATGATTTCTTGTGATAACAATAAAATTCTTCGGCCTGTAAGCCCTGTGAGGATAGCCCATTGCCTTGTCTTGAAGAAAAATGGCCTGAGATGATCATTTGATGAACAATTGGGCATACGCAACGGTTCCAATCCAATAACATTCCAAGATGCCAGAATCACTCACTTGGAGGGAAATGGTTATTAAATTTAATGATCAAATGACCTAGTGAGCTTCTTACTCTCTCCTAATCCTCCAAAGAGAAAATGATTTGAAGTTTGGTAAGAAATTCAAGTCGTAAAAGTGGATAGATCGAGAGAAAATCTTTATGCTTTCATGTACTACCCATGATCTTCGAAGAGAAAATGATCTAAAGTTGGGGAGAAGGTTCATTACCTCCAAGTGGAAATACAAAGGGTGATGTAACCAGCATCGTTCCTCGACGTTATTTTTTTTGCTTGAATGGAGGTAACTCATCAGTATCAAAATAAATTTAATTCATAGTTTAATTTTAAGTTTTTGAATTTTGGTTTGATTAGACTTTTGTATTGACTAATCCTCATGATTTAAAAATGTATGGAGTTGATTTGAATAGGTTTGGAGACAAAGATCATTAATTAAATAAAATTAGAGGCTGAAACACTTCAAAATTATGACTTGGAGAACTTTTAAGGTGCACAGGCTCACCCAATAAAGCTAGGCGCATCACCTAATGGTCCTTGAGCTCATCGATATGTATAGAAAGTGACCTTCAAAAATTGGCCTATGAAGTTTCAAAAGTGAGAAGTTGTTCGCTTAAGTGAAGTCTGCAAAGCGGCAACCTCGCGCTAAAACAAGCATCACTGAAGAACTACCACTAGCCATTTTCTAGGTCTAAATTCTTACAGTGAGGTGGTAAATACCACACACCATGGCCCTCGACCAACCCCTCACACCTTCTAACTCTCTCTCTCTCTCAAAGGAACTAAGGCTTTCTAAATAGCCTGATCAATGATCCCGGGCATGTCCGTCTCAACCCATCCAAGTCTTCCCATATGATTTATCATCGCATGGTCCAGGAAGGATGAGAAATAGGAGTGGGGTAGGTCTCAAAGTAGCAGTAGCATATACAGAAATAGTACGGGCAAAAGGCACAATAGAAGAGGTAGAAATACATGCCTGCTCCACTGACACAGAAGGTATGCTAGCCTCAGTTGTTGTGTCTTGTTGTGGTAGCTTCCTCCTAGCTGAATCATCACACAAGCACTCAGCCTCAATCCGTCAGATAATACTGGAAGACGCTAGGGTGATCTTCACATTTGTGGATGCTCAACCATTTCACTCTTATTTAGTTGATGACGTGTTGTCTTTCTTTAATAGAATAATTAAATTATTATTATTTCATTAATTGATTATTTAAATTTATTAATTTGAAATTAAATAAAATAAATGACTATTTTCCATCTACAAATGTGTAAAAATAAAACAAAAAATAATCCTAAAAAAACTGCCACATTTCCCACGAAGGATCACTTTTTAAAAAGTTTTTAATTTTCTTCTGATAACTGATGTTAATGTGTTTATATGCAGCAATGAAGGTTAAAGAACAAGAATAAATCATTACATTGCAAAAAGGAGCAAAAAAGTTGTAAAATATGATGAAAACAGAAGTTGGATCTTGCAAAAGACACTCCACGGCTCGCCGAGTGAGACTCCATCTGGCCAAAAGTTCCAGAATAGTAGCCCATGTATCAATTCAACCTGGAAAGGAAACGGTAATTTGGTGACACACAGAAGGGATTGGCTATCTCGATCCTCCTCGCCTAATCTTCTAAAATAATTGGATACAAGAGCCACAACCAAAAGATGAGCTGAAGTGCAACTCAGTGGATCGCTGAGTTGATCGGGGATCCCGACTAACCTTGCCAAGTAGACTTCCCGTAGAGATGTTGGAACGTATAAATACAGTTTTTCAAAGAAGAGAAGGAGTTCCTAGAGAGTATATTCCCTAGTCTTTGAGAGTTTTCACATTTTTACATTGTTGAACATTCTTGGAGAAGATTTGGATATTTGATTTGAGGTTTTTGGATTCTAGATTTAATGTTGGTATTGGGTATTGCACATTGTTAACAATTAAAATGGATAATCTTTTGGGTAACAATTTCTTACTTTTCTCTTAGTTTGGCTAAAACCCCTTACCTTAGTGGTGTGATCATGTAGTCAAATGCATTAATTAGCTTATTGGTATTTTTAATAGCTGATTTTATATTGTTTTGAAATGGTTTCAATTGTTTGTTCGTGTTTTAATTGACGAACTAAACTTGCAAATTAGGTTCTAGCTTAATTCTCTATGCTTGCTTGAGAAAGACGTATAGGGTAGAATGAATAATTGATAATTGTATTTGTTTGTATCTTTACAACCCAACTTGAAAATGTGGGTTAATTAAGAAATTCGGTTGATTGGTATTGTTAAGCTTATTGAGGTTCGATATAACTCACTCAAAACATGATTGTTGATCAAGAGATGACTATTGAATTCAACACCTATCCTACCAATTGAGATTTAACAACTTGTAGGAATTAGTAATCACCCATTAAGTGAAATTAGCATTTGATTAATCACATTCCTAAGGTACTCACTCTACTTATTCAAATCTCGTGTTAATTGCTGTTGTTAGAACTTTATTACCAAAACCCCCGTTTTGATATTGATAACTGAAACTTTGAGATTTATTTTATGTTACACAATCTGTTACCTCTACAGAAGATTAGAGCATCTTTACTTCATGATTGAATTATTTACTATATCACTCCTAGTGGGATCGGCCCCAACTCATCGTTGGGTTTATACTTGTTGGTGACTGCCTAAACTTTGAATAGGAAGAAGTGTAGTTGAGCGTTATAAAAAATGGCGTCGATGCCGGGGAGTGGTGTTTAAAATTCTCTTATTTAAGCGTTCTAGTGAGCTAATCTTGTTGTAGTAGAATTTTCATATTTGTGTTCTGGTTGATTTCTCTAAAATAGGTTAAGATATTAGTGTGAACGAGAGCACTGCAAGTCACATTGGGAACAATGATGACATCAGAAATTTGCATAATGTCAATGTGGATCAACTGGGAAGTGTCGCTGCTATTATATTGCCCCCAACTGTGGGTAATGCGGTGTTTCATGTGACTAGCACTATGTTGCAAATGTTGCAAATGAAAGGTGTTTTTGGGGGACTTTCTCATAAGGACCCTCATGACCACATTCGAAACTTTGTGGATGTGTGTGGACCAATTTCCTTCAAGAACATCACTCAAGAGTTAGTTCGACTTTGATTTTTCCCATTTTCTCTAATGGGGGAAGCAACAAAGTGGTTGACCGAACAACTGAGAGAGTCTATCACTTCTTTGAGGAGCTCACAGAAGTAATTTATGAAAAATTCTTCCCTCCCTCGGAGATGGTTAAGTTGAGGGATAATATTAATAAATTTAAGAGGATTGATGTTGAACCTACTCATGAAACGTGGTTGGGGTTCCAAAATGCTCTTCTTCAATGTTCTACTAATGGGTTCTTAGACATTGTGCTATTGTAATATTTTTAGTGTAGTCTTGACACCATCAACAAAGGTGTAACCGACCAACTCATGCGGGGTGGAATAATGAGACCACCATTTGACATAGCGTCCATGTTGCTTGATGAGATAACAAAAATCAATCATGGATGGTGCACAAGGGAAGATCAGGTGTCTCCTTTAAATATTGGGTTGACCAAAGAACAAATGGAAAAGAAGAAAGAACATGATGAAAACACAGCCAAGATAATGAACCAAATGGACCTATTGATGAATCATTTCATGGGAGGTGGTTACAAGGCTGTGAATACGATTGGTTCTAATAGTGGTATAAGTCCCGATGACGTACAATTTGAGGTAATATACAATGAAGATTTTCAATTCTTGTTAATCCAAGGAGGCGGTTCTCGTCCGAGCTATCCAAGGTCGGGTGGGAATCTAGGTTGGAATAGAGATTGTGATGATGGTTGGAGAGATCGATACGAGATTGGCGTGATGGAGGTGCAAATTGGAGAGATGTAGATGGTGATAAAGATCGTTACTTGCCTCCTCATGAACGTCCAAAGCCAAGGGATGATGTCCCGCATCCTAAAAAATGTGGAATCATCGAATAAGGTTCTTAAGCTGATGAAGAACGATGCCTCATATTTAAATTAGTCAGTGACCTCACACTCGGTCTCCATAAAGCAGCTTGAGACTCAAATGGGTCAAATTTATTCTGACCTAAATTCAAGACTGAAAGGGGGTCTTCTTTCTGATACCTTGGTAAATCCAATGAATGAGGCTTGAATACAGGGCAACGTCATGCCACCATGTTAAATAAGGCTCTTCCTTGGAGGAAACCTAAGTTTTACTTCTGGTATTTCAATAACGTTTAATGGATGTGCAGATTGAAAGTTTGAATTTTTGGAGGAAAAGGAAATTGGGCTAGCTAAAGTCCCCTTGGCGAGCCCGATATAGCTGGCATTTTGCAATGGCTATAATGATAGTTTTCTATTATATTTGGTGGGTTAAAGTCCACTCGGGGACTCGCTGAGTGGATCAACGATAGTAATAGGCGTCGCCGATCAAGGTGTAAACTGAAGTGTGAAGGGCCTTTCAACCGTTTTAAATTCAAATTCTTTCCTTATGTTAATTTTCTTGACTTTTGCACTCTAACACTCAAACATTAGATCATATCTTTCTAGTTTAATTTATGTAGGTGTCCTCATGTGGTAAGAATTTAAAGTGTTGTACATCCTTCTCTTTTTGCCTTAGTGTTTTCGCGTCTACATTGAGGTTGGTTTTCCAAAGTTGGTTTAAATTGCGTAAATTTTGTTGAGCATGTGTATAAACAGTTTATAGATATGTTATTTGCCTTGATTGTGTTTTCAATTGATCGTTAAAATCTAATTTTAAATCATGCTTGCTAGATAACTTGTTTAGCCTAAATTGATTTTAGTTTCGCGTTTGAATTGCTCAAAATGTGTTGGTGTGCATGTTAGGTATTGTGTTAGTGAAGCCTGAGTAACCCAAATTCCACCAAACAATTTGAATTTTCCCAATGATAGATTGGATGACATCATTCACAAGGGCAAAATCGTTGTTTTGTTGAATTTAGATCAAATGGGGTGATGTTTGAGTACCCCGTCATAGAAATAATTGCGGGTAAGCTTTAAATGCATAGAATTGTTCTTGAAATTTGTTATCTTAGGCTATTCATTGAGAATTGGTGTTTGGTTTAGGAATCTGGAACATCGGGCAATTTGGCGAGTTGAATCGAGCTCACCGAGTGACTCATCGGTTCGCTAATTGACCCCCCCCCCCATATCGCCTTTTTGACATGCAAAGTTAGTAAATTTTTCTATGACTTTCGGAGATACCCTTGTGGTCACTGAGTTCACTTAGTGAGTTACCAAATAACTCTAATCTCACCGAATGGTCTTTGGTCTCGCCCTTTTGTGCTGAATTTGTATAACTTTTGGTGAGCCCTCTATTACTCGCTGAGTGGTTTGATGAGTTTTCCTGCAACTTTTTTAAAAAAGGAATTTCGCTAACCTTTTACATCCGCATATGATTTATTGGTGTTTTTCTACATATTTGGCTACACCAAAGCTTCCTGTAAGAGGTCCAACTCCCCGAAAGAAGGGAAAAAGGGTTATAATCACAATGGTGGTCACACCTCCCAGAGCTAATCCGGCTAAAACCTCCTCAAGGGAATGTTAAAAGGAAAGAGGAAGAAGCAAGTAGTATATAAAGTTCAAGTTCGAGGTCGAGTTCATTAGACAACATGGGCATCGACTCCACCCATATCACTGAGTTCATTAGACACCATGGGCATCGACTCCACCCATATCACTTACACTGAGTCTGAGATGGAGGAAATTGTCGGGTCCAGGACTCCAGTACATACACCGAAAACTTAGGGAGTGTTTCTCAAACAAAAACACTCAAAACTACGATCTAAAGTAGTTCATGATCCTTTGGCTATCTTGCCAGCACTCCCGATGCCTCCAGCACCTATAACAACACATTCAACTCATGTTCGTCCTGCCCCAGTACCTCCTCTTCGGTCCATGAACTGACTGAAAGCCGCTGGCTTCTGGACTAATTTAGAGGAAAAACGATTGTATTCAGATGATGTACTGGACAAGTATCTGGTTGTGTGGGAGACACTGTGTTTCCACAAGTTTCAATAGTTCACCAAGCACCGAAATCCATATGTTCCTTCATGGGTTTGGGAGTTTTATGAAGGTTATGCAAAGTTGTTCCTGAAAGGGAAAAAGAAACATGAGTCAATGGCACCGGTCGATTTTGTTGAGGTGCATGGTAAGATGGTAATGTGCAGGGAAACTGATATTAATTATATGTCAAACTTCACTACACGCACTATTAATTCTTCGGTCGATAAAGTAAAGACCAAAACATTGGATGACTTGAACTGGTTGTTAGCCCCGTCATTGCTGAGTGATGCTACTCTTCAATGGCTAGATGCGGGAACGGTGATTGAGAAGACATACTTGAATGTTACTACTAGCTATTGCTTTTGTTTAATCTCTAACATTTTGATGCCTTTAGAGAATGAATCAATCATCTGACATCTAAAGGTTGCACTGCTGGGGTGTATTGTTAATCAGGAGAAGTTAAATCTCGGGGCCATTATTTTATAGGAGATGGTGATGAAGGAAAAACAAAACCAATCCTCAATGTCATTTGTAGTACTTATTAGTGACTTGTGTCACCATGCAAGTTTACCCTTTATGGTGAAAATGGATACTGAGGTGACTACGACATCGTCTACTAATATTCGGAGGATTGAAGTTGAGTACACGAAAGATGAGGCAGAAAAGAGGAAAAAGGCTCTGATAGACTCTGCTTTAATGGTCGATGTGGAGGCCATGGAGGCTGACTCTGCTCAATTAACTCCAGCAATTGAGCTGACAAGTATACTCAACTCCTCCACCTCTACTACACTTGCTCGTACTACAGTTTCCCGTCCCCCCATAATTAACACAGGCCATGGTACATAAAATGGGAAACCTTGCCTATTCGGCCGATGTTAGGGCATCGAGTATGGAGACCTTTATTCCTTCTGTGATTGTTTGAGCGATAGCAACGGCATTGGCTCCCATTCGGGAGGAGTTAAGAGCACCAAAGAAAATGTTCATGATCCATGGGGGAAGATTAGATTCCCTCACTGCTAGAGTTGAGGTATGCGAGATGTCTAACCTTAGATCTGCGTATCTGACATCTTTGAAGGCTAATACTATCGGTCTACGATGTGATATGGATGAGCTGAAGTCCACCGATATCTCAATGTTTTGGCGAAATGTTGATATTACTAAGGACCCAGTGCGCTTATGCCAGCTGTTCCTGAGTTCCCTCTGACTAATTTGACTGGAGATGCTATTACATTTGATGATGATAGATAGATCGACACACCAAAGACATATAAAACGAAGCTAGAGGCTTTTGAGGATGCAATGTTAAAGGATATAGAGGACTTGGAGGGAAACTTTGTATGGGTGGCTACGAAGGCCTCACTCTGCGACACATCAATGATTGGTTCAAGCGAATCTCAGCCCATAGAGTTGATATTTGCATAGACCTCCAGAGTTGGAGTCGAATCGGGCACTGATGCCTAAATTGAGGTTACCCTAGATGTGTAGACGATTTCACCTTAGGCGTAGCCTGGCAGGGGGGTTTTACTCTCCCTACATTTAATTTCATTTTGATATATTTAGTTTTTTTATTACACATTGAAGACATTGTGTAGCTGTTTTGGTGGATTGAAGGTATTTTGATACCTAGCCTTTTTGTTGTATTTTGTTTTTATTCTGTCTATTTGATATTTTTGTTTTTAGTGTTTTTCTTCAAACTTCTCCTGGTTTCTTACATGTAAATGAATGGTGGAATTATTTCATTGGTTTCTCTCCTAACTGTGTGATTGTATCTGATTGTTGTTGTCTTAAACATTTGAGTGTCGGTAACGATCAATATCAATGACTTGAATAGTTCTCTTGATGAAAGACATATTTGTGCAAGTCCAACGAGGAAATTTGAGTTGCACAAGTTATGTGTGAACTCTTAACATCTCATTTTGACTAGTTGGATTGTGGAAGTGATTGTTGGAATGATCGTTGCATGCGAGCTTAAGTTATGGGGGCATGATCGATGATTGTGAAGTTATGCTCTGCAACTAAAACCTACCTGAAGCATTGGTTTGTTTGAAAAGCCAACGTAGGCCAAAAGCCTATGTTGGGGTGCAGTCAGAATGAGGAAAGAAGTAGAGCAAGAAGTTCATGAAATCCATCCTTGGAAAGTTTTGTTAAAGAAAAAGATGGAACCCTTCCATTTAAAAAAAGAAAAAGAAAAAGGTGAATAGAGAAAAAGAAATGATAAATTGTATCCATTAAGCAAGGTTGTGGAAATAAAAAGGGGTATTTGATGAGATATACCAATATTTTTGTGTGCTTGAATAGGCCAAGGATGAGTTGTGAAAGATGAAAAGGAAAAATAAGAAGTGAAATTTCAGCCATGCTTCATCAAGGTAGAAGTCATTAAGACAAAATGACAATACCCATACCCTCAACCTTATTACAAGCATTGAAAGACCTTTTTGATCGTGCATGAGCTGGGAGATGTGTTGGTCGGAAAATACGGGCAAGCCTATAGATAAAATTGTGCATGTTTTTCTCATTGGGATTGTGAGAGTTGATTACAATTCCTAAATTGTATTCCTTGATTGGATTTGTGCGAGCATGAAATAATTCTTCATGTGAGGGCATTGGAATACTCTTGTTGAGCATTGATTTGCATTTGAAGTAAGCATTGTGATCTTGAAATATACTTGATGATTACTAGTCACATTATGAAACTTTTAGTTCCCAATTGAGCATTGCATGTGTGAATTGAACCTTGTGTGCATTCCTGTTAAGTCTCAAGGACCACCATTTGTAGACATCCATATTGGCCTGATTGATCTTGTCTGTAACATGACGACAAGTAAAAGTTTAAGTTGGGGTGTTGATGAGTCGGGAATATCTACTCATTCAGGGCATATTATTCAATAAATTACTATCCTCAATGCCTATTTTGTGCTAATAACTGATCTTAATGTGTTGATATGCAACAATTAAGGTTTAACAACAAGGCAACGACATATCGATGCAAAAAGGAGAGAAAATGTTGGAAAAGCTGAAGAAAAAAAAAGTTGGAGCTCGCAATAACCACTCGGTGACTCGCTGAGTGAGCCTCCAGTTTCCCAAAAGTTCATAAACAGTAGCCCATGTATCAAGTCAACTTGGCGCGCAAAGGGTAATTCGGCGACACGCCGACTGGATCGGCGATCTCGATCCTGCTTGCCTAATCTTCCAGAACAATTAGATACATGAACCACCATTAAAAGGTGAGATGAAGTGAAACTTAGCAAATCACCGAGTCGATCGGCAATCCAGACTAACCTCGCCAATTGGACTCCATGTTGAGTTTTTGAGAACGTATAAATTTATTTTTTTCAAAGAAGAAAACGAATTTCCAGAGAGTGTAATCCCTAGAATTTGAGATTTTTAACATTTTTACATTGTTGAACATTCTCTGAGGGGATTTGGATCTTTGATTTGTGGTTTTTGGATTCTAGATCTAATTTTGGCGTTGGGTATTGCAGATTGTTACACAATCCTTTACCTCTACAAAAGATTAGAACATGACTTTACTTCATAATTAAATTCTTTACCGTATTACTCTATGTGGGATCGACCCCAACTTATAGTTGGGTTTATACTTGTTAGCGACCACCTACAATTTGAATTGAAAGAAGTGTAGTTGAGCGATATCAATATACATATATAAATATACATATATATATATATATATATATATATATATATAAAATTCATTGCGCGTGCGTTGCACATATAAGTTAAGTCTTGAGATCTTTTATATTTTATATATATTTTGGGGTTTCAACATATCAATATTTATTTAATATTGCACTACGTCATACTAAGTGAATATTCTATTTACCTTCTTTATTTTTGGGCATGTAGTGACGAACGTCGTATTCTAAAATTGTTATTAGGCAATTTGTTATTATGTAATTGTGCACGAATTAACAGTTTTTCCTCGTAGTTATGTCGTGTCATGAACTGTACGTTCCCTTTTAATATTTGAAATTCAGTGTATTATGTATTTGAATAACTTTATATACTCAAAAGTAATGTCTTCTATGGTCGTGATCTGGTGTTTTTCATATCATCCTCTCTTCCATAAATCCTAAGAATTCATCCAATATATTCTTCATTAGCTACATGTGTGGTGTATGCTTTTTCCTGTTTGATTTTTTACAATTTTTGTATCAATCAAATCTCACCTAATACTTTCTTGTAGATAGTGTTTCTTGTGTCTGTCCATGTTCATCTATCTGGTTGTTCAGTCATGACCTGCACTGTTTTTGTTGGCATAGATATTCCTCTAGATAGCGAAACATATAATTTGCCATGTGAGAAAGCATGTTGTCGTAGGTATACTACTACATTTGATATCTTTTCACCTTTAGCTTTATTTATCGTCAGTGCAAAAACATAGACATATTGGAAATTGTTTCCGAATAAATTTGAAAGAGAATCCTTCATTTTCGTGGGGGGGGGGGGCTGATAGTTGTATTGCTGGAGTAAACACCTGGTTTGTGGCATATTGACCTGTTGTTTTTTTTCATGTATGACATTCACGTCAAAGCCTCTACAAATCAACCATGTCCCATTTCATAAGCCATTTGAGGGGTCCAGTTTTCTCAGCAACATGATGGGCTCATTTTCTTTCAAACAAACCTAATGTATAAAATTAATAAAATCATCAATTGTTATGTATATGTAATCGTGTATTTATTTTATTCTCTTTTGTGCTATGAAGTATTACAATAAGATAATTGTAAAAGTTAGGATGGATTAGACAATGTACATATGCGATGGAGTCCATTGGGCGTTAAGGTGTTTAGGTATAAATACAGATCATATCTTTATTGAGGTCGATTTTGTGTAGTCTTGCACGCTTCAGCCTAGTTAATATTTAGCTGCTTCAAATAGTATAAATCGGGAATGTTGTTCTCCACCACACACTTCATGTCGTAAGCAGTATTTGTTTAAAAAGGGGTAAGTGGGTGGTTATAGTTGTATTGTTGGAGTAAACATTTTTTTTGTAGCATATTGACCTGTTGTTTTTTCTGCATTTATGACATTATCATGAAAGACACTACAAATCAACTATGTCCCATTGCATAAGTCATTTGAGGGGTCCAGTGTTTTCAGCAGTATGATGGGCACATTTTCTTTCAAAACTAACCTAATGTGTAAAATTAAAAGAATCATCAAATGTTATGTATATGTAATTGTGTAATTCCTTTTTTATCATTTGTGCTATGAAGTATCACAATAAGATAACTGTAAAAGTTAGGATGCATAAGACAACATACCTATGTGGAGGAGTCCATTGGGCGTTAAGGTGTTTAGGTATAAATACAGTTCATATTGTTATTGAGGTTGATTCTATGTAGTCTTGTACACTGCACCGTAGTAAATATTTATCCGCTTCAAATAGTATAACTCGGGCACGTTGTTCTCCACCACACACCAAGTCGTAAGCAGTATCTGTTTAAAAGGGGGAGTCATTTAAAAGTTACAGCTAATTTGTTTTCTAATTAGTAAATGTAGAATCGAGTTTTTACTGAGTGTAACCTCAATTTCATATTCTACATTCTCATTGTTGCAATTGTTACAAGATAAAATATGTTCTATAACTTTCACTTTTTTGCTGCACCTTTTACAAGACGAATACCATGGCTCGTCTTTATTCTGTATGACTACAATTGTTGCTTAGAACTTGTACAAACAATCATGCACATCACCAATATACCATATTTGTGATTATATTTTGGATATTAAAATGGTTATTATTTTTAGAGAGTACAATATAGGATAGTATGTACTTGTAAATTAGCTAGCAATTCATCCATAATATATACCAATAGAACTTCTAGGGCTATTCTCATTTCCTTACTTGGTGTTACCATAAAATCTTTATTTTCGGCCTGGACAATTTTACACCTGTATTTTCGATGAGAATAGTTAATTGTATCACCCTTTTTGAGTAAGATCTGCTCTGTGTAAAGGTTTTGGGAACTTAGGAATTTTAGTTTGTAATTACCCAACAATGATAATAGAACAATTGTGTCCTGTTATAGAAACTTTGAAAGTAACCTGCCTACAATGCTAAATTACAGTATGTACATTAGTTGTGACAATCGGGTTTAAATAACATTGCAGAACATATGTGTGTTTAATGTAATGTACCAGATCTGTGGATTTTTGAAACTGTGGATTGATCAAGACGCTACTCATGGAAATAGTAGATATTTCAAAAGGGCCTAATGTGACAAGAGCTTGTTCCAAATTTGAAACAACAACTATACTCAATCTATTATAAAAAAACATACAGTAGTATGTCCAATACTTTTATAGATTAGGATTCAAAGTCACATCAGCCAGGTATAGGTTTGTCATCTTTCATCTTTTCTAGAAAAGCACCGTTATTTTCTGCAAAATCTTCTCATAGAGTAACAATTGTATGCTCTATGTTGGGTTATCAGTTAGAAGCGAAATGTCAATACTTCACCATATCTCTATATTGATGGTTGTTTAGGCATCTTCAAAAAGTATTGATCATTTGTAACAACTACCTCCCATCTCTTGCTATATTCTCTTTCAATGAGGGGATTCATTGAAACTAAAACGTAAATCAAATCTTAGAATAGGTAATGTAAATTAGTGATAGCGATTACGTAATGGAGCATGAAATTAAATAACAAATTATTTTGGTGGACATTTACCTAAAATAGCACCATTAGGTAATTTATCGACATGATCCAATGATACAAAGCCAACAGAGAATTCGTGTTGAAACCTCAATGTCAGTCGCCTTTACGATTGTGTTATCTGTAAATGCCAATTCAACTTCTTTATGTACGGAATAGTAGTTGGGGTTGAGGCGATCTAAGCATCCTTTAGCAATGTAGTAACTCCTATTTGGTTTCAAGGAGTCCTTCCATGTTTTGATATGTTTATTAAATAGTGCTGCTTGAATTTTTGTACCTAATATTATGCAAAGGGGTGGGGGTATAAGTTCAATAAACATGAATGATAAAATAATAAGGTAAGTAAAAGTGTCAATGTTATTACCTCTTCGTTAACTAATATTATTGTTCTGAAAGTCCCTTCATGCCTTGAATTATTCTAAGGTATTATTGAACCCCTTCAAATCACTAAGACTCTCATCACCGAATTAACAGGCTGCTTTTGTATCTTGTTTATCGGTACATTGCATTATGCTAGTTCAATTTATGTCGTCATGTGGGATGGATCTTGATGAGTACCATTTGGAGATGAGAGCGACAATGTTAATTCTAGGCATTATTGCATATTAGTATCATTGATGAGGGCGGCAAATGGTCAAAATCTGCATGATTAGGAAGGGATTTGATGCATAAAAGAGGGTATCATTAAGATGTAAAGTGCGGCCAAAATAAGGTTACAAGTAACATATATATGTGAAATGTGTGTTTAAAATTTCCAGGGACTGTATGTGAGCAGGTGAACCAATAATAGGTTGTATAAGTAATGCTTCACGGGTAAGAAACAAAGTTGATTAGTGGTGTAAAGTATGTGTTTACAATTGCCAAGGGACTGTATGAAAGCATATGAACTAATAAATATATATTTGCATCAATAAACATATTTATCTCATAAAATTAGCTATTAAACAAATAATTAAAATTAAACTAATACAAACTTCAACTGGTGTTATTACAAGTCAAATGAACTTTTCTTCGTCTAAAATACTGAATATTAAGTAAAAGTAAATAAGTAAAACAAAAGGGCAATGTTTATATAGTAATAACTATTTTGAAGCAAACTCCTAGAGAGTCTAAATCACATAAGTAACATTGATAAATAAAGTCATTCTTTTGTCTTGAGCATAAAAAACAAATCATCACAATTCTCAAAATTTTGGGAAAAGATATTCAGAAGATATATCTACATCACAAGAGAAATTCTTAACAAAATCAAATGAATTTAGACTACATCATGTTTACTTCATATATTGGAACATTAAATACTAATGTACATATTAAGCAAAAAAATAATTACTATAACATAAAAATTATATTATTTTCCTCAAGTACTTGAGTTTATGGAATAAACCATCTTAGGATAGAACGACTTACTTCATCAGAATAGTGGTAATTCATATTCTGCTACACTTTGAACTCACTCAGCCACAATAAATCACACACAAAAAAATTAAAATGCATAAAGAAGAAGAAGAGTAAAAGATTAGAAAAAAAATGTGATTGAAAAATTAGAGGAAGTCCTTATATTTATAGTAAAAAAATGGTAGTATGAAAAAATGTTTTTTGTGTCTTATCTGAAAAATCATGACCTTTCCGAGAAGTCACAACATTTTGGAATAGTCACAAATTTTTAACAAAGTCATAACTCTTTGGAAAAGTCACAACTTATTGAAAAATTCACAACTCTTTGAAAAAGTTACAACACATCGAAAAATCACAACCCTTTGAAAAAAGTCACAACTTATCGTAAAAGTCACAAGTCATCGAAAAAGTCACAACCCAAGTTAGGGATATTATAATAATTTATTTAACATTCAAGTTAGGAGTTCATGCTTTTAATTTAAGGTAATATATATATATATAAGAGAACCTTAGGCCCTCCTACTATAACATCTCGCAATTTGAAATAACTAGGAAGAAGCTAATAATTGGAAATAGTCATTTTGGGAACGAACAAAAATCTGGAAATTTGTTTAAGTTAGGAAAAGTTGAGTTTTAGTCAACTTTAAACGCCCATAACTCCTAGATCAGGATGGGTTTGGTGTGCTTGCATATATGGTTGGAAATCTCTTGGAATGATCTTTCCAACGCCGCTGAGTTTGCGCGATTCCGAGTTCGTATGAGTGAGTTATGCCCTTTGGAAGTTGGGTTGTTGGAATAAGGAAAGTCCAATCCGGATTTTTAAAGGGTAGTTTGGTCTTTTCCTTACCCTTTTATTTTAATTTGTTTTTGATAATTACTTAGGGGTCTAAACTGAACCTAGTCAGTTTACGCTTTTGGAAAAAGAGTTATGGTTTTGAGAGAAGAGAAAAAAAGAGGAGAAAAGAGGAGAAAGGAGAAGAACATTCAAGATTCGTCAAGATCGTCGAGTTTAGCTTGTGGATTTCATCGGAGGTGATCCCTACAAGGTATGTGAAATCACATAGCGTTCGGTTAGTTCACCCACGTGCCAATCATGATTAAATTTAAGCGAAGATAGTAGATTTGAAAGTATACCCTTGAGTTCTTGATGATTTTCGTTTGAATTCTTGTGGGTTGTGTTGTTGGAGTTTTGTTGAGGTTGATTCATGTTGTTAGTTGTATTTTTCGAGTAGAATCTGATGTATATTGAGTCTACAAATGATTCTAACTGTTTGGGGGAAAGAACCATTGAAGTTTAGAGGGTTTAGATATGAAAAACAAGCAAGAAAAATTGGGAGTTTTCTGGGAAAGGGCTTGGGGGGCCGTGCCTCTCAGAGTGCCCTACTTCAGATTCTGAAGTTTGGGTTCTGGGGCAAGGCGCCATTCAGAGTACCACAACTTCAGCTCTGAAGTCACGCCTCTCATAGCACCAAGGTCGCCAGTTCTTCCCATTTCTTCCCCAATCTTACGTACTAGTTCCTTAGCAATGTACCTATGTTTTTGAGTTGATTCCAACACTCTAAGGTACATATAAACATCATTAAATCATCCATAAATATGAGATCATGAAACTTGAATCCATAATCCAATTCAAAGAAAGTTAAGATCAAAGTCAAGAGAAGTTCTTAGAGTTTTCCAAAAGTCTTTTCCAAATGTTTTAACTTTGTTTTAAAACATAAAGCTCAAGTTGAGTAAAGATTAAAGAGTAAAGTTTGAAGTTCATTTCTTCAAAAGTATATGGGGACTATGTATTCCCATTGGGTTTAAAATGTTTTCACATTTGAACAAAAAAGGAAACCTCAATTTCCAAAGAGCCTACGGGCTAGTTTTCAGAAAAGAGTAATCACTTTCTAAATGAAGCAAGAGAGGAAACTTTAATTTCCAAGATAGCCTCTGAGCTATGTTTTTTTAGCACTAATCTCAAATCACAGAAAGAAGTATGTTTTTAAACATAAGAGCTAATATAATATTTTTGGGAGTAGTATTGAGCACCGATATAGGGGAGAGTTCAGACAACTCACGACCCCCATAAACCATGTAGCCATCATGGCTAGAAAAGAGTCATACTTTTTAGATGATTCCTTTAGTGATTTTTAGCATAGACTAGTGGATCCACTTAGTAGTTCAAGTTCTATACCCCTAGCAAGGCATAGGACGGCCCTAGCAGTGTGAGGCAAAATGTTGTATCATCATTATAGCTCTTACGTGATGGTTGTCAGTTAGAGTAATTCCCACAGAACTGATTGTATTCTTATATACACAGTTTATTGTATTTTCACATACATTTTAGAGTTATATGTATCTGTGCATACACACAGAGTTAACATGTTTTAAACAACTTTTCTTTATATTGCACTTGTTTGAAACTGCTTTATGTTGAAATGAGTTCAGTCATGTTGAGTTGAGTTGAGCTAGGTAAGTTCTTCAGATTCTTTTCAAGCCTACGTTGTGTTTAGCATTCCAACTCGCATACTCCTACATTCAATGTACTGATGCCAGTAGGCCTGCATCATCTTATGACACAAATACAGCTAACAAGGATCGGCATCCAGCACATCATTGATCGAGTGAGCACTCTAGAGTCAGTTGGTGAGCCTCCCTGCATTCCAGAGGACTTCTTTTATTGCTATCAGTTTTATTATTAGTTCATTAGAATGTCGTGGTCCTGTCCCGACATCCATATCAGTTTTTTAGAGGCTTCATAGACAGACAGACAGTTTGTTAAATTCATTTGTCACTACTTTATTATTGGCTTATGTTTTGAGACTTGAGGTTGCTATTTTGGATAAGTTTGAATGTTTATTTAAAGACACTCTAAGTTCCATTTTAGACTATTTCTTTTGTCTAAGTCTTCCGCTGGGTAAGTAAGCCAGGCCAAGGGTTCACTTGGGGTTAGCAATGGTTCTCGAGTGCCAACCACGTCTAGGGTGTAGGCTCTGGGTGTGAGTTGAGCCATGTAAGTTCTTCAGATTCTTTTCAAGCCTATGTTGTGTTTAGCATTCCAACTCGCATACTCGTACATTCAATGTACTGATGCCAGTTGTCCGGCATCATAAGCTGATGCAGACACATGTAAATAGGATCGCCATCCAGCGCATCGGTGATCCAGGGAGCACTCCAGAGTATGTTGGTGATCCTCCCTGCATTTTGGAGGACTCATTTTATTGCTTTCAGTTTTATTATTAGTTCATTACGATATCGTGGGCCTGTCCTGACATCCATATCAGTTGTTTAGAGGCTTCATAGACATACAACCAGTTAGTTAAATTCATTTGTTACTACTTTATTATTATCTTAAGTTTTGAGACTTGAGGTTGTCATTTTCGCTAAGTTTGAATGCTTACTTAAAGACACTCTATGTTATTTCCCAAGTTCTTGTTTAGACTATTTCTTATGTTTAATTCTTCCGCTGAGTAAGTAAGCCAAGCCATGGGTTTGCTTGGGGCCAGCAATGGTACTCGAGTGCCAGCCACGTCCAGGGTATAGACTCTGGGCATGACAAACCTGGTATTAGAGCACAGAGTTCAAAAGTCCTAGGGAGTCTATGAAGTCATGTCTGTAGAGTCCTAGTTATCGGTGTGAAGCGCGCCACATCTATAATTAGGAGGCTGCAACATTTAGGAACTATCTCACTTCTTTTACATTCATTTCGTGCGATAGAGTTAATCTCTATAAAGTTTCTTCCAATTCGTGCTTGCCTGTGTCTTTCAGATCATGCCTCCACGAATAGCTGACAAATGTCGTCCGGCTATAAGGAAGGTTGAACACATGAGTAAGGGGTACCTAATGCACCAGAAGTGCAACCCCAATGAGGGGTCACCAATGTTGAGTTCTGTGAGGCCATTCGGATGTTGAGCCAAGTTGTGACCAACTAAGCTGGGCAACATAGAGAGAAACGTCAGGAAGTGGCTGATACTTCTATAGTTCTTAAGTTCTTAAAGATGAACCCTGCAAGCTTCACAAGTTAAAGTGTTAGCTTTAGACTTAAGGGGTAGATGACGAGATGAGAAATCAAGTCAAGTGTTTGAGAATAAGATAGTAATGAGTCCCAAAAAGAAAAGTATGGGAGATATCTTTTCAGAAGTCTTTTAGTAGTGAAGTGATGTTAAAAGGAGAAGGCTAATGATCAATGTGCAACAAGTTCAAGTGGACAAGCTGAGAGATAGAGAAGAGATTAAGAATAAGAGGGCTAAGACATCAGGAAATGAATCTGGGCAGGAAAAAAGTAAAGTGAACCGGTCTTCTTTCCAACATAAGCAGAAAGGACCTGCTCCATCATATGCTAGTGCACCTGCACCAAGGAACAAATGTGAGCACAATAGTCAGAATTCTCAAAACTTCAGAGATAGACTTGCGCATTCGCAAGGTAGTAAGGCACAAGGGGGTACTAAGACTCCTGCATGGGCTAAGTGTGGTAGGAACTAGTCAGGGATGTGTCATGATGACTACACTGGTTGATTCAAGTGTGGCCAGAACAGTTATTTTATGAGAGGGTGTACTAAGAGTAAAGAAAGTAATGGTAATTGAGACAATAGAGCCCAATCTTCATCAGTTGCTCCACCAGATAGAGTTGCATCTAGATGAGCTACTTCAAGGGCAGACGGTGAATGAAAACGTCTTTATTCTATCGCTAGTCGCCGAGAGCAAAAGGATTTACCAGATGTTGTCACTGGTGTGACCCAAGTCTAAAACTTTGATGTTCTTCCTGAGCATTTTCTTGAGCCTTCTGTGTTTCTACACCTGATGGTGAGTCTAATCTAGCAGAAAGAGTCTATCGTTATTGTTCCATTTCTGTCAATCACAAGAGTACCATGGTTGATCTAGTTTAGTTAGACATGGTAGAGTTTCATGTTATTCTAGGTATGGACTGGCTTCATCCCTGTTATGCATCAATATATTGTAGAACTCGAGTAGTCAAGTTTAACTTTCCAATGAACCAGTTATAGAGTTGAAGAGAAGTTCAACAGTGCCTAAGGGTCATTTTATTTCGTACCTTAAGGCGAGAAAGTTGGTTTCCAAGAGGTGTGTGTATCACTTAGTCTGATTTAATGACTCTAGTGTTGAGATACCTCTTATTCAGCCAGTTCAGTAGTAAAAGAGTTTCCAGAAATTTTTCCAGATGATCTACCCGGAGTCCCTCTTGAGAGGGAGATAGACTTCGGTATAGATATTCTTCCAGATACTCATCCTATCTCTGTTCCACCATATAAAATGGCACCAGTAGAGTTGAAAGAGCTTAAAGAGTATTTGAAAGATCTTTTAGAGAAAGGTTTCATTTGACCAAGTGTCTCACCTTGGGGTGCTCCGGTCTTATTTTTGAGAAAGAAAGATGGTTCCCTTAGGATGTGTATAGACTACCGCCAATTGAACAAGGTTACCATCTAGAACAAGTATCCTCTTTCGAGAATTGATGATCTTTTCGATCAGCTTCAGGGTGCTTCTTGTTTTTTCAAAAATAGACCCCAGATCTTCAGATCTAGCTACCATCAGTTGAAAGTAAGGGAATTTGATATTCCCAAGACAGCATTCACGACCCGTTATGTTCATTATGAGGTTATGGTCATGTCGTTCGGTTTAACTAATGCACCTGCAGCGTTCATGGACCTTATAAATAGAGTTTTCAAACCATATGTAGATATGTTTGTTATCCTCTTCATTAATGACATACTAATCTATTCAAGGAATGAAGAAGATCATGCTAGTCATCTCAAAATATGTCTCCAAACTTTAAAAGATAGAGAGTTGTATGCCGAGTTCTCTGAGTGTAAGTTTTGGCTTTAGTCTGTGGCATTCTTACCCCACATTGTGTCTGGAGAGGGAATTAAAGTTGATACTCAAAAGAGTGAGGCAGTATAGAATTGGCGTAGACCCACATCTCCAATTGATATTAGGAGTTTCTTGTGCTTGGCTAGTTATTATAGAAGGTTTGTAGAGGGGTTCTCGTCTATTTCATCCCCCTTGACCAAGTTGACTCAGAAAATAGTGAAGTTCCAATGGTCTGAAGCTTGTGAGAAAAGCTTTCAGGAATTGAAAACGAGATTGACTACTACCCAAGTATTGACCTTACTAGAAGGTACACAAGTCTTTGTTGTAAATGGTGATGCGTCCAGAGCTGTTTTGGGTTTTGTGTTAATGCAGAATGGCAAAGTTATAATTTATGCCTCTAGACAACTTAAGGTTCATGAGAGGAACTACCCAACCCATGATCTGGAGTTTGCTGTCGTTGTATTTTCTTTGAAAAGATGGTGTCATTATCTTTATGGTGTTCATGTGGATGTGTTCACCGATCACAAGATTCTTCAGTATGTTTTTAGTCAGAAAGAGCTTAATCTCTGACAGAGAAGGTGGTTAGAGTTACTTGAAGATTATGACATAAGTATTCTTTATCACCCAGTTAAGGCTAATGTTGTTGCTGATTCCTTGACTAGATTATCTATTGGTAGTACCGCCCATTTTGAGGAAGGTAAGAAAGAGTTAGCAAAAGAGGTGGATAGATTTGCAAGGCTAGGAGTTCTACTAATGGATTCCATAGAAGGAGGAGTAGTGGTGATGAATGGGGTTGAATCATAATTAGTGTCAGAAGTAAAAGATAAGCAAGACCAAGATCCTTTATTGCTTGAATTAAAAGCAAGTGTCAAAAGGTATTGTATTTAGAACAAGGGGGAGATAGTGTTTTGAGGTATCAAGGTAGACTGTGTGATTGATTACAAAGGTAATTGGGATGATCGCCTACCTCTTATTGAATATGCATACAATAACGGTTACCACTCTAGCATCCAGATGGCTCCATATGAAGCTCCTTATAGGAGAAGATGCAGATCTCCTATTGGATGATTTGAAGTTGGTGAAACTGGGATTAATAGGACCCGACTTAGTTTGTCAAGCTATGGAGAGAGTAAAAGTTATTCCAGAGAGGTTGAGAACATCGCAGAGTCATCCGAAATGCTACAATGATGGTAGGAGAAGAGAGTTAGAATTTGAAGTTAATGATTGGGTCTATTTAAAGGTTTCACCCATGAAAGGTGTTATGAGATTTGGTAAGAAGGGGAAGCTTAGTCCCCCGTATATTGGCCCTTACAGAATGTTGAAAAGGGTAGGTAATGTAGCTTATAAATTGGAGCTACCACAAGAGTTTGCCGCGGTTCATCTGGTGTTTTGCATCTCAATGTTGAAGAAGTATATGGGTGATCCTTCATTTATTATACCAATCGACGATATTGGGATCAAATATAGCTTATCTTATGAGGAGATTCTTGTTCAGATTCTAGATTGCCAAGTTCGCAAGTTGAAAACAAAAGAGGTAGCATCAATCAAAGTCGTTTGGAGGAACCAATTTGTTGGGGAAGCTACTTGGGAAGCTGAGGAGGATATGAAGAAGAGATATCGATATCTCTTCGAATCCAGAGAAGTTCCAAATTAAGGTACTAATCCATTTTTAGTATTTATTTATAAGTAGGCATGTTGTTTTGTATTTGCTTGTGGGTGCTTGAACTGAATGTTGCAAGTTACACCCTTAGCCTAGTCAGAGTAATCTCATTCGAGGACGAGTGTTCCAAAGGGGAAGATATTGTAAATTCTCATAATTTGAAATAACTAGGAAGATGCTAATAATTGGAAATAGTCATTTTTTGAAAGAATGAAATCTAGAAATTTGTGTAAGTTAGGAAAAGTTGAGTTTTGTTCAACTTCAAATGGCCATAACTCCTAGCTCAGGATGAGTTAGGTGTACTTCTAGATATGGTTGGAAATATCTTGGAATGATCTTTCCAACGCCGCTGAGTTTGCACGATTCCGAGTTCGTATGAGTGAGTTATACCTTTTGGAAGTTGGGCAGTTAGAATAAGGAAAGTCCAATCCGGATTTTGAAAGGGTAGTTTGGTCCTTTCCTTACCATTTTATTTTCATTAATTTTTGGTAATTACTTGGGGGTCTAAACTGAACCTAGTCAGTTTATTCTTTTGGAAAAAGATTTGGGGTTTTTAGTGAAGAGAAAAGAAGGAGAGAAAAGAGGAGAAAGGAGAAGAACATTCAAGATTCATCAAGATCATCGAGTTTAGCTTGTTGATTTCGTCGGGGTTGATCCTTACAAAGTATGTGAGATCACATAGGGTTGGTTTAGTTCACCCACGTGCCAATCATGATTAAATTTCAGCGAAGATATTACATTTGAAAGTAAATCCTGGAGTTCTTGATGAAATTTGTTTGAATTATTGTGGGTTGTGTTGTTGGAGTTTTCTTGAGATTTATTCATTTTGTTAGTTGTGTTTTTCGAGTACAATCTAATGTATATTGATGGTACATATGATTCTAAGTGTTTGGGGAAAGAACCATTGAAATTTAGAGGGTTTAGAGATGAAAAACGAGCAACAAAAATCAGGACATTTCTGGGCAAGGGCTTGGAGCGCCGCACCTCTCAGAGCTCCCCACTTCATAGTCTGAAGTTTGGGCTCTGAGGTGACATGCCAGCCAGAGCGCCACAACTTCAGCTCTGACATTTGTGCTTTGGCGCGTCTGCTTTTGAGTAAGACCTCATTTCTTTCAGAAGACTCCAGTTTTATGAGTTGTTAGTATTAGTAACATTTTGGAGTAGTCGTGGGTCTTGTCCTGACACTCTTCTATACATAGTAGAGGCTTCATAGATAGACAATTTTGGAGAGTCTTTCAATTCCACATGTTTTATTTAAAACTTCTATTCATACTTAGTAAATTCAACAATCTGTTGAGATTCAGTAATATTTTTTTAAATGTTTTTTCAATTTGATGCTTATGTATGCTCAAGTTAGTCTTCCGCTTGTAGCAACAGTTCGCTTGGGGACCAACAATGGTTCTTTAGTGCCAGCCAGATCCAGGGTGTAGGCTCGGGCCGTGACAAATAAAACCTTGCCTTAAGCTTTAATGTTAAACGCCTAATCGAACAAACTAGGACGACAGGAAGCCTCGGGGCCCAAACAGATCATGCCTCAAGCTTAAATTGGTCCTTCAAGAGTCGATGGAATCATCTGAATCGCATTCCCTATGAGTGGGGAATTTCAACTTATTTGAGACTATTTTCTTATTATTTTATGGTACTTAAGTAGAGAGGAGTCTAATTTTTCATTGAGTTGTGTTGATTTCAAGTATTTGTTGCTTGAAAGGAGAGCGATGGAAAATAGTGGAGGATGGAGCTACACTTGAAGAAAAATCATCTTTGATGTTGCTCTTGCGAAGAGATGTTCTCTTCTGTAAGATGGTAATGTAAAGTTAATTGGTCTCCTAAGATATCAGACAAGGTTCACTTTTGCGATGGGGCCAAGAAAGGCATGGTTTGCTTTAGTGATAGGATTTTCACTTTTGCAAACATCCAACCAATTAAGCAAGGTGTGATGTCTATACAAGGTTTGAATTGGAATTTTATGGTTTTTGAATCCAAATTCTCACAAACAATTTAGGAGAAGCAGTTTTGCATTATTCAATTATTGATCATTGTTAAATTTTATCTTTTAGTTTAGCTTAGAATATTATTGAAGAACTCATAGTATTGAAATTAAATAGGTTTTTGTTGAGACTTTAAAGCCAAGTAGCCTCATTATTCATCTTTTGGATTGAAGATTCTGTTCTTAACAGTAATATTTCATATCATATATTCTTTCCCTTGATTTATATTGCTTGATGTTATGGGTGTAATTTATTATTGAGATTGAGTTTTGGTGCTAGAAATAACCAATTCCTTTAGATCATTGCTTTCTCATTCTATTGCTTTTTTATTTGATTCCATGCTTTTATTCATGAAACGGGTGTTGTATTTTTTTCATATTTTCATTTATATTTTGAGAGTGCAAGCGCAGATCTAGCTTAGATCATAGTGGGTTGCTCGAAAGAGAATTCATGAAGTGGAAAATTAGATTGATAATCACATTTTAGCGTTTATTCTTGAGGTTGCTCGAAGGAGAAATTTAGGTTTTCATTGTTGAACGCAAGGCTAGTTTGAAAGAGTGGTCTAAATTAAGGTATTAGGTTTTTTGTTGTAATACATGACTGAGACAGAAAGAAGATTTCATGATATTGCACAATGAGATAAAAATAAGATTTGTGTTGTTGAAGATGACCAATCCTGCCTATGATTGAATTAGCAGGTCTTGAGTTGCAATGGATCATTGAATGAGGGTTGAATATCAAATTTCCCAATTCCCACTTATCCCTTGCTTGATTTTTTCTTTTAACAATCTTAATTTGGTTATATTCACCAACCACTTTTTGATAATTGTGTATTATGAAGTTTAGATTCAAACTACTAGCTTGTATTTCTTTTTCTTTACAACTACCAATAAATTGTTCCTTCTGGGATTTGACCACGACTCTCTTGTTGGGTATTTTTATTTCCAACAACCTTTTACTGTTTAGATCATTTTGAGGGTAATTTGAGGGTTATCAAAATTGGCGCCATTCACGGGGAAGCATTAGGCGTATTGAATTCGTTAAGGATTTATAGTTTACTTCTTTCTATCTGAATATTGAATAGTTGCCATTACTTTCCTTTTGGTTTGGGTTTATGATTTCATGTGATAACAATTAAATTCTTTGGCTTGTAAGACCTGTGAGGATAGCCCATTGTTTTGTCTTGAAGAAAAATGGCTTGAGATGATCATTGATGAGAAATTGGGCATATATAACGGTTCCACTCCAATAACATTCGAAGATTCCGGAATCACTCACTTGGAGGGAAATTATTGTTAAATTCAATGCTCAAATGACCTAGTGAGCTTCTTATTCTTGCCTAATCCTCCAAAGAGAAAATGGTATGAAGTTTGGTAAGAAATTCAAGTCATAAAATTGGATAGATCGAGAGAAACTCTTGATGTTCTCATGTACTACCCATGATCTTCAGAAAGAAAATGATCTAAAGTTGGGGAGAAGTTTGATTACCTCCAAGTGGAAATACAAAGGGTGATGTAACCAGCGTCGTCTCTCAACGTTAAATTTTTTGCTTGATGGGAGGTAACTCATCAGTATCTAAATAAATTTAATTCATAGTTTAATTTTGAGTTTTTGAATTTAGGTTTGATTAGAATTTTGTTTCGACTAATCCTCATGATTTTAAAATGTTTGGAGTTGATTTGAATAGGTTTTGAGACGGAGATCATCAATTAAATGAAATTCGAGCCTGAAACCCTTCAAAATTATGACTTGGAGAACCTTTTAGGGGCACATGATCACCCAATAAGGCTGGGCGGATCACCTAATAGGCCTTGAGTTCATCAATATGGATAGAAAGTTACCTGCGAAAATTGTCCTACGAAGTTCCAAAAGCGAGAAGTGGTTAACTTAAGTGAAGTCTTCAAAGTGGCAACCTCGCGCTAAAGAAAACATCACTGAAGAACTACCACCAACCTTTTTCTAGGTCTAAAGTCTCACAGTGAGGTTGTAAAAACCTCACACCATGGCCCTCGAACAACCCCTCACACCTTCTAACTCTGTCTATCTCTTTGTCAAAGGAGCTAAGGCTTTTTGAATAGCCCGGTCAATTATCCTAGGCATGTCCGTCTCAACCCGTGTAGCTCTAACATTTGTTGATCGGGCAAGTCTTTCCATATTATAAATCATCTCTAGGTCAAGGAGGCACGAGAAATAGGAGGGGGTAGGTCTCAAAGCAGCAGTAGAAGATACATAAATAGTATGGGCAGAAGGCACAATAGAAGCGGTAGAAATACATGCCTGCTCCACTGACAAAGAAGGTGTGCTAGCCTCAGCTATTGTGTTTTATTGTGGCAGATTACTCCTAGCCGCATTATCACGCAAGCACTGAGCCTCAATCCGTCTGATAACACTGGAGTAGGCGGGGGTGATCTTTACATTTGTGAATGCTCTGGAGGGAACTTTTTCACTCTTATTTGTCTTAGTTGATGACATGTTGTCTTTCTTTAATAAAATAATTAAAATAATATTATTTCAATAATTGATTATTTATAAGTAATAATTAAAAATTCAATAAAATAAATGACGATTTCCATCTACAAATGTGTAAATCTTAAACAAAACAGAATCCTAGAAAACTGCCCCATTTCCCACGAAGGATCACTTTTAAAAAAGTTTTAAAGTTTTGCTCATAACTGATGTTAATGTGTTGATATGCGTCAATGAAGGTTTAACAACAAGAATAATACATTACATTGCAAAAAGGAGCAAAAGAGTTCAAAAATTTGATGAAAAAAGAAGTTGGAGCTCGCAAAAAAGCCACTCGGCGGCTTGCCGAGTAACCCTCCAACTCGCCAAAAGTTTCAGAACAGTAGCCCATGTATCAAGTCAACTTGGAAAGCAAGAGTTTATTCGGAGACACACCGAATGGATTAGTTATCTCGATCATGTTCGCCTAATATTCTAAAGCAATTGGATACAGGAGCCACAACCAAAAGGTTAGATGAAGTGCAACTTAGTGGATCATCGAGTCAATCGGAGATCCCTACTAACCTTTTTAATTAGAATTCCTGTTGAGTTTTTCGAACGTTTAAATACATTTTTCAAAGGATAAAAGTAGTTCCTAGAGAGTGTATTCCCTAGTCTTTGAGAGTTTTCACATATTTACATTGTTGAACATTCTTGGAGAAGATTTGGATCTTTTATTTGAGGTTTTTGGATTCTACATTTAATATTGGTATTGGGTATTGCATATTGTTAACAATTCAAATGGATAATCTTTTTGGTAACGATTTCTTGCTTTTTGCTATGTTTGGCCAAATCCCCTTACCTTAGGGGTGTGATCATGCAATCAAATGCATTAATTAGCTTATGGGTATTGTTAATGGCCGAATTTTATGTTGTTTTGAAATGTTTTCAATTATTTGTTCATGTTTTAATTGATGAACTGAAGCTGCAAATTAAGTTCTAGCTTAGTTCTCTATGCTTGTTTGAGAACGATGTATAGGGTAGAATGAATGATTTATAATTGTATTGGTCTGCATCTTTACAACCCAACTTGAGAATGTGGGTTAATTAATGAGTGGTGTTAATTGGTATTGCTAAGCTTGTTGGGGTTCGAGAGAACTCACTCAAAACATGATAGTTGATCGAGATATGACTATTGTATTCAACACCTATGCTACCCATTGAGAATTAACAACTGGTAGAAATTAGTGATCACCCATTAAATGAAATTAGCATTTGATTAATCACACACCTAAGGTACTCACTCTACTTATTCAAATCTCGTGTTAATTGTTGTTGTTAGAACTTTGTTACCAAATCCCCCCTTTTGATATTGATAATTGAAACTTTGAGGTTTATTTTATGTTACACAATCATTTACCTCTACAAAATATTAGAACATGTCTTTACTTCATAATTGAATTATTTACCATATCACTCCTAGTGGAATCTGCCCCATATCATCTTGGGATTATAGTTGTTAGCGACTGCCTAAACTTTGAATCAGAAGAGGTGTAGTTGAGCATTATAAAAAATGGCGCCCATGCTGGGGAGTGATGCTTATAATTCTTTTATTAAAGTGTTTTGGTGAGCTAATCTTGTTGTAGTAGAATTTTCTTATTTGTGTTCTTGTTGATTTCTCTAAAATAGGTGAAGAGATTAGTGTCAACGAGTGCATTGCAAGTCACATTGGGAATAATGATGACATCAGAAATATGCATGATGTCAATGTGGATCAGCTATGAAGTGTCGCTGCTATTCTATTGACCCTAACTTTGGGTAATGCAGTGTTTCATTTGACTTGCACTATGATGTAGTTGTTGCAAATGAAAGGTCTTTTTGGGGGACTTTCTCATGAGGACCCTCATGACCACATTAACAACTTTGTAGATGTGTGTGGACCATTTTCCTTCAAGAACGTCACTCAAGAGTCAGTTCGACTCAAATTATTTCGTTATTATCTAATGGGGGAAGCAACAAAGTGGTTGATCGAACTACCGAGAGAGTCTATCACGTTTTGGAGGAGCTAACAGAAGGAATTGATGAAAAAATCTTCCCTCCATCGAAGATAGTTAAGTTGAGGGATAATATTCAGAACGTCAAAAGGATTGATGTTGAACCTATTCATGAAACGTGGTTGGGGTTGAAACATTTTCTTTTTCAATGTCCTACTAATGGGTTCTCGGACAATATGCTATTGTTATTTTTTTTGGAGTCTTGACACAATCAACAAATGTGTCATCGACCAACTCATATGGGGTGGAATCATGAGACTACCATTTGACATAACGTCTGCGTTGCTTGATGAGATGACCAAAATCAATCGTGCATAGTACACAATGAAAGATCAGGTGTCTTATTTGAATATTAGGTTGACCAAAGAACAAATGCAAAAGAACAAAGAACATGGTAAAAACATGGCCAAGATAATGAACCAAACAGACCTATGAATCATGTCATGGGAGGTGGTTATAAGGTTTTGAATGCGGTTGGTTCTAATAGAGGTGTGAGTCCTGATGACGTACAATTTGAGGCAATATACAATGAGGATGTTCAATTCTTGTTAATCAAAGGAGCAGGTTCTCGTTCGAGCTATCCAAGGTCGGGTGGGAATCAAGGGTGGAATAGAGTCTGTGATGATGGTTGGAGAGATCGATATCGAGATTTACATGATCGAGGTTCAAATTGGAGAGATAAAGATGGTGATAAAGATCATTGCCTCCTCATTAATGTCCACACCCAAAGGACATGTCCTACATCCTAAAAAGGTGGAATGATCGGATACAATACTTAAGTAGATGAAGGAGGATGTCTCGTCTTTAAATCAGGCAGTGACCTCGCACTCGGTCTCAATAAAGCAGCTTGAAACTCAAATGGATAAAATTTATGCTCACCTAAATTCAAGACTCAAAGGGGGTTTTCTTAGTGATACCTTGGTAAATCCAAAGAATGAGGCTTGAATGAAGGGTCACGTCGTGCCACCACATTAAATAAGGCGCTTCCTAGGAGAAAAACCAAGTTTTATTTCTTGTATTTGAATAATGTTTGTTGGATGTGCAGGTTGAAAGTTTGAATTTTGGGAGGAAAAGGATATTAGGCTAGCTAAAGTCCCCTTGGTGAGCCCGATATAGCTCACCTTTTGAACTAGTTTTAAGGATGGTTTTCTATTAAATTCTGCTGGTTAAATTCCACTAGGTGACTCGCCGAGTGGATCACCGACGGTAAGAGGCTTCGCCTATGAAGGTTTGAACTGAATGGTGAAGGGGCTTTCAACCGTTTTAAATTCAAACCCTTTCCCTATTTTAATTTTTTCAACTCTTGCACTCTTACACTCTTGCACTCAAACATTAGATCATATCTTTCTAGTTTAGTTTATGTAGGTATCTCATCTGATCAGAATTTAAAGTGTTGCACATCCTTCCCATTTTGCCTTAGTGTTTTCGCGTCTACATTGAGGTTGGTTTTCTGAAGTTCGTTTAAATTGCATAAATTGTGTTAGCATGTGTATAAGTATTTTATAGATCTATTATTTTCCTTGATTGTGTGCTAAATTGATCGTTGGAATCTAATTTTAAATCATGCTTGCCTGATAACTTTTCTTTAGCGTAAATTGATGTAAGTTTCACATTTGAATTGTTGAAATTGGGTAGTTTTTGACAATGTATATGCTTTTAAGTGATTGCGCATAGAACACCTAATACTTAAAATCTCATTGCAATATAGCTTAGCAAGATATTGTGGAGTGAAATTTTAACAAATATAACACTCCCTCCGTTTCAATTTAAGAACATTTGGTACATTCTACATATCTTTAATTTAAGTTCACAATATTCAAAACTCTTCTTTACTTTCTTAAACTCTATGCCATGTTAAATCAAGACAACAAGTAAAATGGAGGTAGTAATTAACTTGACAAGCTGCACCAATAAGAAGATACAACAACGAAGATACCTGCCAACAGGATAAAGGTCGAATGTCCTTAGATGGATATTCCATTGGTTTATTATCCCGAACATGCTCATTTTGAGTAGATATATAAAATAGTAATTTGCCCAAAGCAGTCATGGAAAACCTTCTCACATTCTCTTGCATGTCTCTCAGACCAATAGTTAGTACACCAATTATTCCAGAATTTGCCATCTCATCCCCATGAAAAGTAGAGTGACGAATCAACAAGCCAATAAGTGAAGAATGTTGAACACGCAATAGAGAAACCATAGAGTGATGAAGCATTTTGACTAGAAAAAACACAATAGGCCCATTGGTCAAGATGTTGGCTGTATCAACATTAGTGCTCAAAAGCTCAAAGTATCTGATCACATTTTGCGTCTCCACTAAGGGAGTATTCACACTAACAATACTGATGATTCAACTATTCAAAGAGTCTAATTGCTCCTTTGACATTTTGATAAAATCATACAGTTGAGGTGCATCAAATTAAATCAAAGGAATTGCATCCGAACCTTTAACTAATTTTCTGTTAGGCATTACAGATCTGATTGAGACATCAGATGGATGCCAAAGAATATCTGAGAGATTCGTAGATGGTTTTGAGATATTAGAGAAATCTTATTTTTATAAGAATTGGAAGAGGAAAAGGAAGCAGGATTGAAACTTCAATGTCATATAATTGGTCAAAAGCACTTCCAAACAGTTTACCTTTAGTGAATTTCCAAACAGTTATGCCACCAATTTAACTTTTCCTTTGTTCATTTCAGGGCAAAAAAGACGGGAGAGATAGGTGAACTACCTTGGAGGAAGGTGTCTTTAATATATCACTCAATTTTCTTGCTAATCCAAAATCACACAGCTGCCAGGAAAAAAGGGGAACTTCAACGTCATATAATTGGTAAAAAGCACTCGTCATGATGTGGAAAAGTCACAACATAAAGATCACCATACCTTCGTTAATCCATCTTTATCCAACATGATGCTTGATGGCGTTAACTTACAGTAAATACCCTTTGAATGCAAGTATATGGTATATTAGAAAAACACCAGAAAAGTAATTCATGCCCAAAACAGCAGGTGTTAGAAAGAGTAATGAGGGCTAAAGTTCCTTACAAAAGAGCTCTAACAAGGGCACAAGCAAGATCGTGTATTGAATCTTCGGGAAACTTACCGTCCTTCAACTTTGAGACTAAATGATGTTAGAAATCTCATAGGTGTGGTTTAAACAACAATACAGGTAAGATGATGCAGATGCAAGTTGTGACATTACCAACTACAGTAAACTGTGGTCATTTTTACTACTCTTTAAATAGAAATAAAAAAAGAAACTTGTTTCTTCACATCACCTCGCTAGCATAAGAAACAAGTTGGTCCAAAGAGTGAGAAACTTTATTTGTGAGACTACAAACAATTATCTCTATTGAAGTGTTCAATTGCACAGGACACCGATGTCCTTAGTGCTTCTTTGGGAAATCCCAATGTAGGCATGAAACATATTTACCATGAAAACTCAATATCCCACGCCTCTACTGCAAAAAGATAAAGAAGAATTAGGGTGTTGTCACAAATTTTGGATGTTCGTGTCTAATGTCAGCATAAGTCATCCTATATGCCAACACAACAGTTATGCCACTCCAACAATGAAAGTATATATAATATAGTAGACCTGCCAGTGTTTACCTTCTGCAACAACCTCATGAGATTTCCTCCAACACAATATTCTAAAACCAACCACAGGTGTGCAGATGTTTCATACTTATTGATTGGTTGAATTAGAAAATAACTAAGAGAAATCTTCTTATGACACACCAAAGGGACCTTTACCATAGAAACGAAATTGAAGAAAAAGAAAGGAGTTACATGCAAATCTCACCAGGAGTAGAACTTCTATACATTTGCACGATCTAGAGAACTAAGAATTCTGACATGTAGGAAATGTAGCTAATAGAAGAATAAGTACATGCATAAAGGAAACTGAAAGAAATAGATTTTAAGAAAAGATATTGGGGTTCTTGATCATTTGTTTACTAGACTTGAAGTTTATGCCACAAAATAGAAAGCCTATTTTACGACTCATATAATTTCCAATAATCTCATATGTTGCTGAATTGTCATCACATGAATTGATAATGTGGATATCTCTTTCTTCAAAACTTTCTTGCAAACTAGGTTTCATACAAAAGACTTGGGTCCGTTGAAACACTTTTTGGAGTAGAATTAACAAAAGCAATATGACAGTTTTCTTGTCTCTGAGAAAGTATATTCTTGACTCCTTGCTGATACCTGAAAGTTAGCAACCAAACCGTGTAGTACTCTAATGGTTCCCAATGTTTACCTTATGAAAGGTGATAATGATCCTTTTGATGATCCGAAGAGATATAGAAGGTTGGTTGGGAAGTTAAACCACCTTATTGTGACTCATCCGGATATTACTTTTGCAATATGTGTTGTTAGCCAGTTCATGAGTGCACCTACAGTCAAACATTGGGAAGCTTTGGAACAGATCCTATGTTACTCAAAAGGAGCTCCTGGAGTTGGCATACTGTATAGCAATCACGGCTATACTCGTATTGAGTGTTTTACATATCCTGATTGGGTTTGATAAAAAATTGATGGAAAATCTACTACATGCTATTGTGTTTTTGTTGGAGGAAACCCTAGTATCATGGAGGAGTAAGAAGTAAGGTATTTTATCTCGATCCAGTGCAAAATCTGAGTATAGAGCTGTAACACCCCGTATTCGAAACAGACCAAAATACAGATTTCGAGAAGTTGTAGGTTCAACTTACGGTCACCATCCACGGACCGTAGGTAAGACCACGGCCCGTGCTGGTGGTCCGTGGTTCACCACTGCAACCCCTCCCCAAACCAGCTCAGAAAATTGGCTAAGTCCCAACTCACGGACAGACCCACGGTCCGTAGATTAGACCACGGTCCGTGGTCTGTCTCCGTGGATCGAGACTTCCCTTACCCAGCCTCTGACACAAATTACGGTCGACCAGCACGGATCGTCATTCGATCCACGGTCCGTAGGTCTGACCGTAGATGAGGGTCAACAGCTAGTTAGCTGAAAATTACTGATGGGTCAACTTCAGATGGTCATAACTTTCAGCATAAAAGGAATTGTGTGTCCCATTATCTATGGTATGATAGATAATTGAATTATCTTTCCAACTCCACCGAGTTTGCTAAATTTCGACCTCCGAGTAAAAAGTTATGCTTGTTTTAGTGAAGCCCTGTCGGGCAGACTCGACCTACGGACCCAATCGACGGTCCGTCGATTGATTGACGGCCCGTCAGTCCAAACCGTCAGTTACTCCGACAGCAGTTAATTCAGGGGTCTTTTGGTCTTTTCCTATTTCGTTTAACCCCTAAGATACGTCGTTTAAACCCTAAATCATGAGATTTTAATCAATTTAAACCTAGAAACATAACTAGAACTTACCTAAGTCAAATCATTAATCAAACTTAGAAGAATTGGAACGCTAAGAGGAGAAAAGAGGTCAAGAACCCTAGTTCAAGAACGCAGCAAGTTTTCTTCAGTTCCAGCCCAGAAATCAAAGGATTTCTCCATGGAATTCGTCACCAGGTATGTGGGATTTCACTAGTGGGTTCCTTTCTCCCATTAGGTCCCTAGAATTCAGTCAGATTCTTGATTCCATGATTATGAATAGACCTAGGGTTTCTAGAATTACAGCAGATCATCATGAATTAGTTA